>SJYC01015649.1:0-11144 GCA_006408675.1 Madoqua kirkii
AATTATTTTTGATAAAAAAATAAGTGTACATAGTATTTATTATTGTTTTCTGGGAAAAGCTAGGAAAAGATTCATTTAGGCAAGTAAATCATGCAGAAATTTTTACCAATAATTAAAATCCTGTAATTGTGTGGCATTTTCTCCTTTACACTTATATGTATTAGAAGGAAGGAACTTATTGTCCAAAAGTACCTTCCTTGACACCTTATTATCACTTCATGCTCTCAATATGAATGTGACAAAATTAAGAAGCAAATAAAATGGAGGGATTAATCAATATCAATTGGCAATATATCTAAGGGGTTTAATTTACTTCCTTCCACAGTGACACTTAGGTGATTAGGTATTTAATTAGAAACAGAGAGGTAGACCAAAATATAGTCATTGTTTTTTTCCCAATATAGACTATGATTGTGCTATAGGTCAGCAAGGAGACAGAAAAATGCATTAGTCCTTAAAGAATGAAATATTTGCTTTGTTACATTTGTTGTATTGGAGTTGAGACAACTACCATATAAAACCCAAAATATGAACACAAAAAGTATTTTAAATAATTCTCAATACATTTATAAATAGAGGATAGGTATCAAGATTATTTATTAATATGAATGAATAAAAAAGGTGGTCTATTTATAAACTCATAATTTTCTCCTGTTCTTAATAGTTTATATAAAGCAATATATACATTACAAAATACTTCAGGCATATAATCTGTTTTAATATACCTAAAATGCTGTGAGTATGGCATAATTATTTCTCTACTTCTAGGTCCTGAAACAAAGGCTTCGTAAAGTATAGAGTCAAAGGGTCACAAAATGAATAAACGACCAGGACAATATTTCAAACAAAGTACCTCCAGCTCCAATACCATACCATGCCCTTGGCACAGCAGGATGCACTAGACACATGAAGGTGAGAGACAGATAAGAAACTAAGAAAAACCTCTGACATAGAAGGATAATAATATCTCAAAATATCTTAAAACATGTTTTCTAAATGAACCTTTGACCAAATATTGATTTTTTTCTGATTATACAGTTTTCTATCCATTTTCACTGTCATGGTATTAATTCACAACCATTAAGTTACACTTTGACTTTCAGTTCAGTTCAGTCACATTGGTGTCCGACTCTCTCTGACCCTATGAGCTGCAGCATGCCAGGCTTCCTTGTCCATCACAAGCTCCTGAAGCTCGCTCAATCTCACCTCACGTCCATTGAGTCAGTGATGCCACCCAACCATCTCATCCTTTGTCACCCCTTCTCCTCCTGCCTTCAATCTTTCCCAGTATCAATATCTTTTCCAAGGAGTCAGTTCTTTGCATCAGGTAGCCAAAGTATTAGAGCTTCGGCTTCAGCATTAGTCCTTCCAATGAATATTCAGAACTGATTTCCTTTTAGAATTGACTGAGTTGATCTCCTTGCAGTCCAAGGGATTCTCAAGAGTCTTCTGCAATAGCACATTTTGACTTTAGTGGTAGTTGAATAGTCTTCCAGCCTCATATATAGGTTTTACTCCATGCTCACTCATATCCTAGCTACCCAGTGTCACCAAATTAACTCTCTAGAACAACAACAACAAAAAAAGATAATTATCTTCCCCTATAAAATTTTAGAGTCTGTACCATGTTACTGGGGCTTCCTGAGTGTCACTAGTGGTAAGAACCCTCTGCCAATTCAGGAGACATAAGAGATGCACGTTTCATCCCTGGGTCAGGAAGATCCCCTGGAGGAAGAAATGGCATCCCGCTCTGGTATTCTTGCTTGAAAAATTCCATGGACAGAGAAGCCTGGCAGGCTACAGTCCATGGGTCTGCAGAGTCAGACACGACTGATCAACTAAGTGTACGTGTATGTATGTATAGTTTATTGTTACCTGAAGACAATGTTCCAATTATTACTCTGTCCCATGACACACTTTGTTGAATCTTTCTCATCCTTTTACCTGATGAAATTACTATGCACAGTGAATACTGCATTTCACTATTTAAATCAGTTGAAGAGAATATTAGGAAAATATATATGAACCCAGGAATTTATAGCTCCACTGATACAAATGTTTGTCCCTTCTTGAGCAGTCAAGGGTGCCATTACCAGTGGATTAAAAGCAACATGAAAGCCAGATTTCATTGTTTGCTAGTTTTATTTTGTTTACTGTATTCCACCACCTAGAACAATACCTGCCAAATAATTCACAATAGAATATAAGTTGATTTAATGACCAAAGAAATATACAATTAAAAATGTCAAAAACCAAACCACATAAAAATGAAAATCTTCTCACAGAATGATAACAAGACTGAGAAAAGGCAGCTGACTGAACAGTAGTATCAATGACTGCACAATGTAATGGATTGCTTATGAGAGGTATTTAGCTAGCATTTATAGAGTTATTACTATAGAAATTCTAATTCTCAAACATTCCATTGAAAATTTCCTCCTTTGTACTAGCTCTAACGTGTCTCAAGGTAAAAGTTACCCTAAATTCCTTTGCATTTGTTTGTATTTTTACTTGCATTATATGTGGTATTTTATGTATCTTTCAAAATGCAAATTGTTCAAGAGCTGTGTAGAAACTTAAAAGCATTCATTTCTTTTGACAGAGTATTCACAGCATTCTGAAAAAATGAGCAGATGTCTAAATACCACACACTTGTAATGCCAGTGAATATTTCTCTTTTTTTTCAAAATAGAAAACACTCTAGTAACAATACAATGATATTTATTGTATATAACAACATGATAGAGTTCTTATGCATCAAATTAGCAGTATTTTATGATGATGAAGTGAAGTGACAGTCGCTTAGTCGTGTCTGACTCTTTGTGACTCCATGGTCTGTAGCCCAGCCAGGCTTCTCTGTCCATGGAATTCTCAAGGGAAGAATACTGGAGCAGGTTGCCAGTCCCTCCTCCAGGGGATTTTCCTGACCCAGGGATCAAACCTGGGTCTCCCGTATTACAGGCAGATTGTTTTCCATCTGTGCCACAGAGGAAGAAGCCTTTTATCAGTATAGCCAATGACTTAAAAACTGCTTATGCCATGTTCTGTGCTTAGTCACCCAGTCCTATCCAACTCTTTGTGACCTTGTGGACTATAAGCCTGCCAGGCTGCTCTGTCCATGGGGATCTATCGCAAGAATACTGGAGTGGGTTCCTATGCCCTCCTCTAAGGGATCCTCCCAACCCAGGGATCAAACCCAGGTCTCCTGCATTGCAGGCAGATTCTTTACCATCTGAGCCACCAGGGAAGTCCACTTATGCAATAATATTAAGTAAAAATTTTGATATACAGTGTTATAGATTATGTGTGTGTGTGTTTGTGTGTTAATCTGAACTGTAATGTAAGGCTCTGAAAGAAGACTAAGAGAAATAAGTTGCTAGCATTGTATGTTTTCTTTCTTCATTTTATTTATGTTATTCCACACTTTTCAAATATTCCTTTAATAAATGTGCTACTTTAATCTTAAAACTAAAACAAAAGCCAAAGCTTATTTTCAAATCTTACATAAATGAAGTAGAAGAGCCAACTATTATATTAGAATATGCAGTGATATAAACTTGTTCTTAATGATATAAACCTATCTTCTTTTGACTGTAAAGTCCTAGGTCTATGACCTTGATAAAGATATTTAAAGCTCTTTAACACTTTCATAATTCTGAATTTATAATTACATTTGCCATATTAAATCATTGCATTGTTTAAATGAGAAAATGCATCTACCTAACATACTACTTTGGAGAAGGCAATGGCACTCCACTCCAGTACTCTTGCCTGGGAAATCCCATGGGTGGAGGAGCCTGGTGGGCTGCTGTCCATGGAGTCACACAGAGTCGGACATGACTAAAGTGACTTAGCAGCAGCAGCAGCAGCAACAACAACATACTACTTGGAACAAAATAATAATTTTATAGATATGGGAAATAGCAGCATTAAAGTCAGTCTTTCTTTTGTAGTTTCATAATCAACTTGCCATTGTGTACAAATATTTTGTGTGTCACTGGTACTCAACACATATTAATAATAAATAAAATATTTTGAAAGCATAATTGGCCCTGGAAAAGTTAAATTGATTTATACTATAATTTCTAAATGGCAGTTAGACAAGTCAGAACTTTCAATCTATTTGACATTACCAGATCAATTTTATCTCTAGTTATTTTTACATTGATTATAAACATTTAAAGAAGTGCACTTTTGCAAATCAAATATTTATTTAATTTATTATTGAGTTTAGATTTAGTAAACATTCTAGAAGGACAGTGCTACCAAAAGCAAATATCTACATTTGATATCTAGAAATTTTTCCTTTATAAGTGAAGTGAAGTGAAGTCACTCAGTCCTCTCGGACTCTTTGTGACCCCATGAACTGTAACCTACAAGGCTCCTCTATCCATGGAATTTTCCAGGCAAGAGTACTGAAGTGGTTGCCATTTCCATCTTCAGGGAGACCATTAAAAAGAATCTGGCTGATAAATTTTGGAAACTGGTGGAGCAAAGCATGCCATAAGAATAAGAAAATAAAAATTTTCTTCTTAATTGCATCATATTAACATTTCATATGTGCTGTGTTGTGCTTTGCTAAGTTGCCTCAGTGGTGTCTGAGTATTTGTGATCCCATGGACTATAGCCCTCCAGGCTCCTTTGTCCATGAAATTCTCCTGGCAAAGATACCGGAGTGGGTTGCCATGCCCTTCAGGGAATCTTCCTGACCCAGAGATCAAACCCATATGCTTTCATCTCCTGCATTGGCAGAGGGTTCTCTAACACTAGTGTCACATGGGAAGCCCAATATTCCATACACAGGGCATTAATTTCTCATAAGGGATTTGTTCAAGGATCCCCCAAAATGCCCCCAAATCCTCAGATACCCAAGGTCCTTCTATAAAATGTTTTCAGTTCAGTTCAGCTCAGTCACTCAGTCATGTCCAATTCTTTTCAGCTCCATGGACTGCAGCATTCCACGCTTGCCAGGCCTTCAACAACTCCTGGAGCTTACTATAAATCATGTCCATCAGTTGGTGATGCTATCCAACCATCTCATCCTTTGCCATCCCTTCTACTCCCACCTTCAGTCTTTCCCAACATCAGGATTGTTTTTTTGTTTTTGTTTTTGTTTTGTTTTGTTTTGTTTTGTTTTCCCGCAAAGAGTCAGTTCTTCATATCATGTGGCCAAAGTTTTGGAATTTCAGCATCAGTCCTTCCAATGAGTATTCAGGACTGATTTCCTTCAGGATGGACTGGTTTGATCTCCTTGCAGTCCAAAGGACTCTCAAGAGGCTTCCCTAAAACCACAGTTCAAACGCATTCATTCATCAGTGCTCAGCTTTCTTTATAGTCCAAATCTCAAATCCATACATGACTACTGGAAAAACCATAGTTTTGATTAGACAGAGCTTTGTTAGCAAAGTAACGTCTCTGCTTTTTAATATGTTGTCAGGTTGGTCATAACTTTTATTTCAAGGAGAAAGTGTCTTTTAATTTCATGGCTGCAGTCACCATCTGCAGTGATTTTGGAGACCAAGAAAATAAAGTCTCTCACTGTTTCCATTTTTCCCTCATCTGTTTGCCATAAAGTGATGGGGCCGGATGCAGTGATCTTAGTTATCTGGATATTGAGTTTTAAGCTGTTGTTTTCACTCTCCTCTTTCACTTTCATCAAGAGACTCTTTAGTTATTTTTTGTGTTCTGCCATAGGGTGGTATCATGTCCATATCTGAGGTTACTGAGATTTCTCCCAGCAAACTTGATTCCAGCTTCTGCTTCATCCAGCCCAGCAATTCACGTGATGTGCTCTGCATGTAAGCAGGGTGACAATATACAGCCTTGATATACTCCTTTCACGATTTGGAACCAGTCTATATTTCCATGTCTAGTTCCAACTGTTGCTTCTTGACCTCCATACAGGTTTCTCAGGAGGCAGGTCAGGTGGTCTGATATTCCCATCACTTTAAGAATTTTTCAGAGTCTGTTGTGATCTATACAGTCAAAGGCTTTGGCATAGTCAATAAAGCAGGAATAGATGTATTTCTGGAACTCTCTTGCTTTTTTGATTGTCCATTGGATGTTGGCAACTTGATTTCTGACTCATCTACTTTTTCTAAATCCAGCTTAAACATCTGAAAGTTCATAGTTCACATACTGTTGAAGGCTGGCTGGGAGAATTTTGAGCATTACTTTGACAGTGTGTGAGATGAGTTTAATTGTGTGGTAGTTTGTACATTCTTTGGCATTACCTTTCCTTGGGATTGGAATGAAAACTAACTTTTTCCAGTCCTGTGGTAACTGCTGAATTTTCCCAATTTGCTGGCATATTGAGTGCAGCACTTTCACAGCATCATCTTTTAGGATTTGAAATAGCTCAACTGGAATTCTATCACCTCCACTAACCTTTTTTGGTAATGATGCTTTCTAAGGCTCACTTGACTTCACATTCCAGGTTGTCTGGCTCTAGGTGTGTGATCTCACCATCCTGGTTATCTGGATCATGAAGATCTTTTATTGTTTAGTTTTTCTGTGCATTCTTGCCACATCTTCTTAGTATCTTCTGCTTCTGTTAGATCCATACTATTTCTATCCTTTATTGTGCCCATCTTTGAATGAAATGTCCCTGGTATCTCTAATTTTCTTGAAGAGATCTCTAGTTTGTTTGTTTTTTTTTTTTTCATTCTATCATTTTTCTCTATTTCTTTGCATTGATCACTAAGGAAGGTTTTCTTATATCTCCTTGCTATTCTTTGGAACTCTGCATTCAAATGAGTATCTTTCCTTTTCTCCTGTGCCTTTAAATTCTCTTCTTTTCTCACCTATTTGAAGGACTTGTCAGACATCTGTTTTCCTTTTTTGCATTTATTTTTCTTGAGGATGGTCTTGATTACTGCCTCTGTACAATGTCATGAATCTCCATCCATAGTTCTTAGGCACTCTATGAGATCTAATCCCTTGAATCTATTTGTCACTTCCACTGTATAATAATGAGGGATTTGATTTACATCATACTTGAATGGCCTAGTGGTTTTCCATACTTTCTTCAATTTAAATCTGAATTTGGCCCAGGGTACAGAGCCAATAAAATGGTATAATGTTGTCATATAACCTATGCACATCTTCCTTTATGTTTTAAATCAAATCTATATTTGTTACAACATTGCATTGTAAATGCTATGTAAAAAATTGCCTATCAAAGATAAAATTTACGTGTTGTTTTCTTGTCACTTTCTGAATTTATTTTTTAGTGCTTTTGATCTGCAGTTTGTCAAATCTGCAATCCAGAACTTGCATATATGGAAGATTTCCTGTAACTTGTTAAATTAACTGTCATCTAAGGCCAATGATAGAGATAGATACCGAAAAATAGAATGATTAATTCATGCTTGTAAGAATCTAATGATCTACTTAACTGGTATGTACTAAGTTATAGAACAATGAACACTTAAACTTCAGAAGGTAAGTGTGGCCACTTCAATTTCAAATAGGTGACAGTTCATGAGATAGGATTTTAACATAGTGGCAGAACAGGGCATTACTGTGACTTTCTCAAACAATTTTTTAATCCCTTGTGTGCCTGTGTGTTTTGTGATTGAGCATCTAATCAATCTACAGATAATTTTAACTATTAAAGAGTAATTACTGAAAGCTATTTTTGTGTTGTGCTTGGCTGCTCAGTCATGTATGACTCTTTGCAACTGAAAGGTTGTTGTTGAATCATGACGCCGGGATTCTTGGCCCCCGGAGGAGAAGAATTCAATCCGGGGCCAGAGACAAGGCTTGATCGCTCAGAGCTTTTGTGTAATAAAGTTTTATTAAAGTATAAAGGAGATAGAGAAAGCTTTTGACATAGGCATCAGAAGGGGGTAGAAAGAGTACCCCCCTGCTAGTCTTCAGCTGGGTGTTATATAGTCACCAGCAGTCTGTTAATGAAAGAAAGGAATGTCTCAAAACTTAGAATGGCACCAGGCCCCTCACCCATAAGATGTATTTTGGGATAACCTTAGCTCTAAATGGTTTATCTTGGGCCATAAAATGATTAACTTGAATACTGAGGAAGGGCAGATCACCATATAAATAGTTTCATTTACATAGATTAGAGGAACATTATCAGAGTATGACATACTGGTTTATCAACTAGGTTCTGGGCCCAAAAGGCGGAACCGACTTGAAGACAGAGTTTGTGGTAAATGCATAGTACATTAGCATAGCTTAAGATAAACATTTCCATAAGAAAAAGGCAATGGTTAACTTCAAGTGAAACTAGGTGTCATTATAGCAACACAGAATTTTAAGAGAAATCTCTTTTTAAATTTGTATAGAGAAGGAGAAAATATCTCTAGTTTGTTTCCTCCTGCCGCTTAAGAGAGATAAAATGTCTGATACTTGCAGGCTATTTCCTTCCTTTGGAGACCCCTGGCCTTCCTGCCTGCTACCCTCTCAGCAACCCTATGGACTATTGCCCGCCGGGCTCCTCTGTCCATGGAGATTCTCCAGGTAAGAAAAATGGGAGTGGGTTGCCATACCTTCCTTAAGGGGGTCTTCCCAATCCAGGGATCAAACCCAGGTCTCCTACATTTCATGTGGACTCTTATGCCGCTTAAGAGAGATAAAATGTCTGACACTAGCAGGCTATTTCCTCCGTTTGGAGACCCCTGGCCTTCCTGCCTGTTACCCTCTCAAATGCGGTATATGGTAGAAGTTTTCAAAATTAAAAGTTCAAAATTCACACCCTACTGTTGTTCAGAGAATTCATCCTACTGAGAAACCATACAAATATCATGAATGTGGCAACATTTTAGGCTTCATGAGAAAATTCATACTGGTAGAAGGGAGATTTAAATGTATTTATTAGATCTTTAGAACATGAATTCATTCTAGAAGATTCCTCACCAATTTCACAGCTGTTTTTTTAAAAAATAATAACCTTATCCTCACATCTCACCAGTAGTATCACACTATTTATCCTGGAGAAAACACACAGCAGTGTAATGTGTGTGGCAAGGATCTTACCCAAAAGTCACAAGATAGGGACATAGTGGAGCCATACTTCTCAGACTCAGTGGTCGTGGCAAATTCTTTACCTTTTTCACTATATGTATTCTCTGATGACTTTAGTTCAGGTACTCAACAACTGCAGAAAGCCCATATTTGAATAGAAGGTATAGAGATCGTTTCGTGTAAAAGAAACCCAAATTCTACCTCAGCAAACATGATTCTCTTGGACAGTAGTCCGCCATCTTTTTGGTCTCCTGGCTTTCTGAATAAAGTCACTATTCCTTGCCCAACAAGTAGTCTCTCAGTTTATTGGCCTGTTGTGTGGTGAGCTCTAAGAGCTTGACTTTGGTAATCATTGATCAAATGCATTTGCTACATGCGTTTCATGATAGTCTCTGGGAGAAAATCAATGAGATGAAGGGACTGACTTCAGTAGGTACAATTCATTCACATCCATGTTCCCTGAAAAAAACACACAACCTGAATTACAAAATTCAGTAGTGTGTGTGAATTAGCAACAGAGAGGGAGAAAATAATGTAAAACTAGGACATGACTCATTGTGGTCAATATGATCAGGAAGCCCTTCTGTACATAGTCCAGCCTGTTATAAAACAATGTTCGACCAACTGACCTTGAACAGAGTAGGCAAGATGTTAAAAGGCCTGAGCTTTTCATAGGAGGAGAGGGACAATTACCAGGAACTGATGGATTGCTAGGAACAAAGCACAGGAATAGAGTCATGTTCTCCATTGGATAGAAATAACTTGTATCCATGATTAAAGAAGAGTTACTCTTATTTGTGGAAATTCAAGACAGTGCTGACATAGTGTTTGTAGCCCAGGACCTGAGGAATGGAGTTGACGAGAAGATGGAAGCAGGGGAACCAAGTCTCGAGCGAAACAAGGGTGCTTTATTTGCAAAAAGGCATGTTTATATATCTTTCCACAAGGCAGATTTAGGCAGTAAAAATATTGAGGAAAGAGGAAGTAAAGCGAATAACAATCTTGAAAAGGCCAGAAAGTATTCCATATCCTGAGAAAGAGGGGCACAACTGAATAGATTACTTTCAAGTAAAAGGCCACTGAAGGGAGTCACTGAAGGGAATCCAAGCAGATGCTCTTTCTCCTGACCTCAGTCCTGAGAACTGCGTGCAGCTCTGCTCGTTTTTGTTTTCCAGGAACTGATAAAAAATAGAGTCCTTGAGATTCGGCACAAAAAAGAAGAAACTATCATGTTGGACCCTCTAAAGCTGAATGTCCCCTGACAGTTTCCCCTTCTTTACTTTTTCATAATTGGGGATGCCTGTAGATACTTGTGTGAAAAAGGCCCTGAGCAAGTGAGTTTGTTTAGTTTGAACAATTTTAAATTTAAGGCATTGGTATGTTACAATTATAATCACCAGGATAATTATCAGTGTTATAGTTCCAGATCCAATATTATCTGTAATGTTTTGAAACCATCTTTGAGGATCTAACCCAGATAATTGATCAGCTAGCTGTTCAGCTACAGGTCCCAAATTGTTGGAAGAGTGTAGACTCTTAGAGAAGGTTTCATGGATTTCCTTTTGCAGTAATTGTACATTTAAGGAAGCATTATTATGCATATCTTGCAAATGAAATTTGATTTTTTTTCCCCAATTGTAAGCACTATTCAGAAGATATTAAAAAGAGATGCCAAGAATACACAGAAGAACTGTACAAAAAAGATACTCATGACCCAGATAATCACAATGGTGTTATCACTCATCTACAGCCAGACCTCCTGGAACGTGAAGTCAAGTGGGCCTTAGAAAGCATCACTACAAGCAAAGCTGGTGGAGGTCATGGAAATCCAGTAGAGCTGTTTCAAATCCTGAAAGGTGATGCTGTGAAAGTGCTGCACTCAATATGCCAGCAAATTTGGAAAACTCAGCAGTGGTCACAGGACTGGAAAAGGTCAGTTTTCATTCAAATCCCAAAGAAAGGCAATGCCAAAGAATGCTCAAACTACCGAACAATTGCACTGATCTCAGACGCTAGTAAAGTGATGCTCAAAATTCTCCAAGCCAGGCTTCAGCAATATGTGAACCGTGAACTTCGTGATATTCAAGCTGGTTTTAGAAAAGGCAGAGGAAACAGAGATCAGATTGTCAGCATCTGCTGGATCATGGGAACAGCAAAAG
>SJYC01015657.1:0-25313 GCA_006408675.1 Madoqua kirkii
CTTTTTAATTGGATTTACTTATTTTTTGCTTACTATCACTATCTAGAACTTCAGGTGCTATGCTAAATAGAAATAGTGAAAATAGACATCCTTGTCTTGTTCCTTATATTAGAGGGAAAGTGTTCAATTTTTCATCATTGATTATGATGTTAGCTGTGGACTTGTCACATATGACTTTCATTATGTTTACCAAGTTGATGTAAATTTCTTCTCTACCTTTTTTATTTTTTCTTATTAAATAGTGCTGAATTTTGTCAAATTATTTTTCTTCATCTAATGAGGACACTATGTGATTTTTATTCTTCATTCTCTTAATGTAGTGTATCATATCAATTGAATTGCATACTTTGACCCAAGGGATAGATACTTTTGCATCCTAGGGATAAATCCCATGTGACATGGTGTATGATCCTTTCAACAAACTATTGAATTTCATTTGCTGGTATTTTGTTGAGTATTTTTACATTTATATTTATCAAAGATATTAGTGGATACTTTTATCATAGCCTACCTTTGATATCAGGTAAATACTGAACTCAACAAGTAAGTTTGGAAGTGTTCCCTCTACTTCAATTTTTTTTTTATGAGGTTGAAAAAGATTGGTATTAATTTTTTTTTAATATCTGGGCTCTTGATAAAGGTATTTTGGTGCAATTACTTTATCAACAAAGGTCCATCTAGTCAAAGCTATGGTTTTCCAGTAGTCATGTAGAGATGTGAGAGTTGGACTATAAAGAAAACAGCCCTGAAGAATTGATGTTTTTATACTGTGGTGCTGGAGAAGACTCTTGAGAGCCCCTTGGACTGCAGGAACATTCAACCAGTCAATCCTAAAGGAAATCAGTCCTAAATATTCATTGGAAGGACTGATGCTAAAGCTGAAATACCAATTCTTTGGCCACCTGATGCGAATAACCGACTTGTTGGAAAAGACCTGATGCTTGGAAAAATTGAAGGCGGGAGGAGAAGGGGACAACAGAGGAGGAGAGAGGTGGATGGCATTGCTGACAAGATGGGCATGAATTTGAGTAGGCTCTGGGAGTTGGTGATGGACATGGAATCCTGGCATGATGCAGTCCATGGGGTCACAAAAAGTTGAACACCACTGAGCAACTGAACTGACTGAACTGATGGTTGTTAAATTAGTGTGTCTGTGGGAGAATGAGGGTTGCAATTTCCTGTTACACCATCTTATTCTCTGTGAAGATCAATGCAAGAAATGACTGTTATGCATAATCTCCAATTTCTCACCTCCTTCCTTTCCATAACTGATTGTGATATCTACAGCTCTGTGCCACTGCTCCACTAAAGTACCCATTCTCAAAAAATAATTAATATTTTAATTGGGATGTAGCGTTTATAACAACTCATTGATGTTCTAGACCTCTCTGCTATAATTTACCATCACTTTTACTATGAAATTCTCAATTTTTTGTCGCTTGATTTTTAGATCAGTCCTCAAGTTCCAAGTCTTATGCATCTCAGGTTCCTTGCTGAGGTTATTCTGTACCTCCATATTTAAAATTTAGAGGTTTTATCTCTTTTCGTATTCCTGCTACCTAGAGTATCTAACAACTCTGTCCATTTGTATTTTAGCACCTTATCTTGCTTTTGTTAGATCTACAGAACTACTGTTTAGTAGCAATGATTTTAAAACTTTTGCAAGGTTTTATTATCCCATGTTGCTTTAATTCTCATTAATATATTTAATATTTATTACTATTCTTAATTAGATATTTTCTAAATAGGAATATTCATATCAAACACATTTTAACATATGTTTATCTAATAGCTTGGGTTATTTAATGAGAATTTTACTAATATTTTAAGTGGTATTAATGGTACATCTTATTTTTATGTCTATAATCACTAACTGCAAAATCAAAGAGTTTAAGATCGATTTATTTTTTCCTGACTTGGATCACTAACTGATATGATTCTCATATCCAAGAGAGGGAGAAAAGAAATGAAAAGAAAGAAATGAAGTAGTATGAGACTGCTCTTATCTTGAACTACTTGTGAAATATTCATTGTCTTGTTTGTCCTGAGAAATCAAAAAAATATTGAAAATCACCCATCAAAATATTCATAAATCATATTAGATTTGAAATCAGACAGAGTTCTCAGTTGCCCATAGTGGAAGTCTGACTTCAAAATGAACTGCTTATGATGTGTCTATACGTTTTCTATTGTAAATCAATTCTATAAACATAAAAATGACTATATTTACTGCTTCACTGTTCATAGTATTTCTAAAGTGGAAAATGAAGACCCAGAAATGTTTCAAATACTTCACCCTTATTGTCTCTATACTGAATGTGATGAACCCTGGATATTGTACCCAGATAATTAATGGAAACATGCAGAGGCCTTGGAAGATCAGTTTTGCTTGGAATCAAAGATAAGAGATATCAGGAAATATAGATCTGAGCAGAAATGTACTTCTGCAAGAACTATCAGCTAGTTATGAAATCTAAGTAAAAAATATCCCCACTTCTATCTGAACCAGCTTGCTCAGCTGGTAAAGAATATGCCTGCTATGTGGGACACAAGAGCTCAATCTTTGGGTCTGAAAAGGTCCACTGCAGAAGGGAATGGCTACCCACTCCAGTTTTCTTGCCTGAATAATTTCAAGGACAGAGAAGCCTGGTGGGCTACAGTTCATGGGGTCACAAAAAGTCAGACATAACTGAGCTACTAACACTTTCACTATGACATTATTGTACTAGAGACCAAAATGGAAACTATGCTTTAGACATGCTAAAATTATTAATAATTGAAAATCTCATGAGACAGCACCTACTTCAGAGGTGTTCTGGGTGTGTTTTAGATTAGCAGAGATGTCCAGTGGTGAAAGAAAATCAACCCTGAATATTCATCAGAAGGACTGATGCTGAAGTTGAAACTCCAATACTTTGGCCACCTGATGCGAAGAGCTGACTCATTTGAAAAGACCCTGATGCTGGGAAAGATTGAAGGCAGGGGGAGTAGGGGACACCAGAGGATGAGATAGCTGGATATCATCACTGACTCAATGGACATAAGTATGAACAAACTCTGGGAGATGGTGAAGGACTGGGAATCCTGGCATGCTGCAAGCCATGGGCTCACAAAGAGTTGGATGTGACTGAGTGAACAAGTGTTAAAACATTGGAAAGCTGGCTGAGAGGTCATGGCAGAAATGCCTTGTGGGGATCCTAGATAACCAGGGGACATGAGAGGGGTGCAGTCAGTAAACTGTAGTGTTATTAACAAGGATACAAGATAATTCTCTAAAGTATAGCCTGAAAAAATGCATATAATATCAGATATTAAATCTGTAAAATAAGAGGAATTGATTAGGTTTGTTTAACAGGGATAGTCGTTGCTTTGTTTGTAATAGCAAAACAATGTAAGTCAAAATCATCAGTAACTAAAGAGTGAATAAGTTAATTTTGAGCTAAAGAAGAAAACATTCTGCTAGTAGTTATTAACAGAATATGTATACTGATATAAGACTATCTCTAATATTTATTTTCAAGCAACAAAATACAGTAGGCTCTTGAAAAATGCAGGAGTTAGGGGCACTGACCATCAGCATAGTGGAAAATTCTAGTATAACTTTATACTCACTATTCCGTACTTAAGGTTAAACAGTCACAAATTCAACCAATTCACCAGAAGGTAGAGTACTTATTGAAAAAAATGGCATAAAAGTGACATGCTCAAATCAAGCCTGCATTGTTCTAAGGTCAACTGTAAATGGCAAATTTATGCAAATTATAATCTCATATATAGACAAATATAATCTCATTTATATTTGCATATATAAACAGTACTTGGAGCATGTGTAATATTTTCTTAAGGAGCTAATGAATATTTTATAGACACATATCTATGTTTGCATATGTATGTGTGTAATAATTTTTGAAAATAAAGTGAAAGTGAAGTCGCTCAGTCGTGTCCGACTCGACTCTTTGAGACCCCGTGGATGGTAGTCCACCAGGCTCTTCCGTTCATGGGATTCTTTGAAAATAAGCCATCCACTAAAATTAGGCAAAGAATACTTGAAGAGATCCTCTTCAAAGGAAAATATACTGATTGACAATAATTGTTTAAAAAAGATAACTGCATCAGTCTTTGGGCAAATGTGAATTAAAGACTCAGTGGGTTAGCACTACATACCCAATAACATAATTAAAATGCAAGAGGAAGACAAAATAAACTTTAGCAAAAATGTGGTAGATATTCATATATAAATAAAATAGCTTGATGTAGTCTGGATTTTAAACAAGTTTTCATGTTTTAAATACAGTTTTATTTTTCTTATTTATAAAGATACAGTTTTGAGGAAAAGTAAATTTGAGTTATAATTGGCAGCCTCCAATTATATTTGAGTTCTCCTATCTAAAAACAATTAAAATTTGCTTTAAGACGAACGAATCTTCACTTCTTAGAAATATGGGGTTATCTCATTTTTAGCTGCAATATAATAGCTTTGTTTAATTGCCTTGGGCTTTATAAATTTCAAGAAAAATGTTGTCATTCATACTGTGCTCTTTCTTTAAGATGTGTATAAGAGACAGGGCCTTGGAAGATCTTCAAAGAAAATAAAATGATTTTTCATTGAATTGTACTTAGAAAAGGTAAATATCTTTTGATTTAGATCAAATCCCTTTTAGAAATAATGTTTGCAGTCTTCCAGTCTGCCCTCAGCCAGAAAACCCCATTAAGAAAAATACTATTGTCTCAAAACCATGAGAAGAGTTTCTATAAAGTTAGTATCAGCTTTGTTAAAGATAGAAGTCTGTATGCTTATTGCATTTGGCAGCTTCAGTGATTTGATTTTTGCTGACAATAATGTTTTGAAGAACTGAATATCCAAAGAAATGAAAGAACTGCCCGTCCTATATCCTCTTGGAAAGGATTTGTAATACTCTTTGAGACTCAAGTTGATAATACATGTATTAAAAGATGGTTAAAGTCTTGTATGTTAAATAAAGGTAGGACAGTGAAAATTTTGTTCTCCAGTAATATATTACATTTTTAGAATGATATCCAATTCTGCTAATACCTTTCTAGGAAGTAGTTTGGAATATTTATCAAGAGTCTTTTTAAAATGTGAAAGGAGTGGGTATGATTTTAATAAGACAATATGAAGATTCTCTGTGGCACTGGAACCATTCAGTATCGAATACACTGGTAGATACACCACCCCACACATGTGACAAAATTGCATAAAACTTAATACATACATGCATGAATACAAGTAAAAGTGGGAAAATCTGAATGAGAGTGAATTGTATCAATGTCAACATCTTGGTTGTGATATTATATGATAGTTTTGCTAAATTTAGCCTTGGGGAAACATATACAAGGGATCTCTGCATAGTGTTTCTCACAATTGTATGTAAATCTACAATTGTTTTGATAAAATGCTCCATTTAAAAAATGTAAGCCTGCCAAGACAAATGAGATGCAAAGTATCCCTGGATAAAGAAAGAAATTACTTTGTATGCTATAAAAATTTTAGCTATAAGGAACTGCCCTGGTGGTCCAGTTGCTGAGGCTCTATGCACTCAATATGGGTGGTCCAGTTTTAGTCCCTGGTCAGGGAGCTAAGATTCCACATGTCACAACTGAAAGATGTCACATGCTGCAACTGGGACCTGGCGCACCCAAATAAATAAATAAAAGACATTTTTAAACATTAAGCTCTAAGGCAGAGGTTGGCCACTTCGCCGGGAATGAGCAGTGAATGGCTCCTCCTAGGCTCTCCATTCTTGTCACTTGGGGAAGGGAAAGAAAGAAGGGTGAGAACTTCTTTGTCCCAGCAAATTCGTATCTTGAGCCTTGTTCTCAAGAAATAGATACTTGCTGTAGTATTATTTATAATAATAAAAAACCAGAGATAACCTAAAAGTCCATCTTTATGAAATTGATTGCTACGTTATAACATTTCTTACCCTGGAATGTCTTGGAACCATTTAAACAAAGCTACAAGGTAAGACACACCAGTATAAAACACAGTTAAGAGAGGGAAGGGCTTCCCAGGTGGTGCTAGTGGTAAAGAACCCACCTGCCGACGACAAGATGCATGTTTGATCCCTGTGTCAGGAAAATCCCTTGGAGGAGGGCATGGCAACTCCACTCCAGTATTCTTGCCTGGAGAATCCCATGGACAGAGGAACCTCGTGGGCTACAGTCCATAGGGGCGCAAGGAGTCAGACATAACTGAAGCAACGTAGCACAGCACACAGCACAAGAGAGGGAAAGGCTGTGTGTATTTTACAGTATTCGAGTATTGTAGACAGTTACCTGGGGAGAAGCAGGGAGCAAAAACTGGCAGAGTATCTGTCAAAGCGTTGCTAATGAACTCTAAAAAGAAATTTGAGACTGTCTGGGGAAAAGTCAATGCAGAATAGGTTGGATATTAAGTAATCACTGTAGATTTTTGTTGGATGTAACAATGTGTGTGTTTTAAGTCCTTCCTTATCTTTTATGTATTAGTGTTACATACTAAATACATACAGATAATGTCTGGGTAGATTTGCTTAAATCCAGAAGTGTCCATATATTACTAGCAAAATTTAAAAACTAAATAAAATGAAGCGAATGTTCCCAGTAGTTATCTCTGGGCTATGTAATTATGGGCACCTCTTTTAGATGGACAAGGAAGCCTGGAGTACTGCAGTGCATGGGGTCATAAAGAGTCAGACATGACTGAGTGACTGGACTGAGTGCCAGCTTACAGGAAAAACTGAACAAACTTTTTGCCCAAACCAATAATTAAAGGTTCACGAGAATTCACTGTTGACCTATTGATGTTTTAAGTACATGAGATATTTTTAATGTTCTAATTATCTTCTAAATATTAAATTTATATGGGAATTCTGCTAAAATGATCAAGCATTGACATAAGTCACTTTCAGCCCTCTGTTAGGTGGTGATTTTGACAACTGTTTAGCAAGAAAAAGATAAGATTTTGGATGAGAACTTCAAGCTCACATGCTTCTTGCTCACAGATGAGTCAGCTTTCAGAAGGACCTAGCAACTGTCTCTTATACACATCTAAGGGACAATTTACCTTTAGACTTATCACTGAGTGGTTGCAGATGCCCTTAACCCTGGGTGATGGAACCGATTGCTCACAGAGTGACCCATGCAGCTGTTTTCCTGCCCAAATTGCCTGGGCATGATGGGCCCAGTAGCTTCCTGGTGGGTTCCACAGGTCTGAATGATTGCATCTCAGGCTGGTGGCTCATATCCAGGGAAGCCCACCAGAATAACCAAGGGCAATTTTTTAAAATAACAGTTACAAATAGTGAATAAGGCCTCCAGGGTGCAGGTGTATGGATTCTCTAAAAGTTGCCCATGTGATTTTGATGAACACATATGGTCAAGCATCTTTGATTTAAATAAGCAGAAAGATATGTAATATATATAATATAGAAATAATTTTGTGTGTATATGACTTTGCTTACATAAGCGTTAAATATTTTTGGAAGCAGATATAAGAAGGTGATACAAAAACAATGACTTTGGGAGTTTCTAGTGGTGGCAGGGAACAGAGAGAAACTTTTCCATGTATATCCTTTTGTGCATTTCACATTTTATGTGAATGTATTGCCTATTCAAGAAAAAATAAGCCAAAGTGAAAGAAAACCAAATTTTAAATGAACGTCTGCTTCAGACACTCAGCTCAGCAGAATCATTTTTTTCTTGCTAAAATGGTCAAAGTTCTATAAAATGGTCACATTTGAAGGGGAGAAGTTTTCACTAAACAATTTTTTGAGAAAGCACCCAACACTGACTTTTAAAAAGCACTAGAAATTTATCATTATAATAGATCTTATATTCTAATAGTTACAGAAACCACTTACCACTGTTGAACCATACAGTCTACCACTGGGCAGAAGACTGGCTGGAGAAGGAAAGTGTTCTCATTGTACATTAATCATAAAGCATTTCATAAAATATCTTTGGTGATAGCAGTTACCTGGCTCACTCAAGAGTGAAGGTGGGAGCAAGCTTTTCCTTAATATTCTTTTCTGCCATTTGAATTATGTGCTAAGTACAACATATTACCAGTTTAAAATATATATGCAGTATTTTTAAAGTGTGAGCATTTAAGACTGTGGGATTAGCTAGAACTACAGGTAGCCGATTCACGCCCTGCCCCCCACTAAAAAGTTACTCCCAGCAGCACTTTTGAGTTCAAAGGGCAAAGTCGATTGTGGACACCTTCAAAAATCTGATTCTATATATTGAGGCTGACACATTCTGTGGGTAGAAAATTCTGTTTTAGCAAATACTGCACAATAATTAAATATGGCTGGATCTGATCATAAAATCTATAATTAAAAAAATATCTGATTCCAATTCAAAAGAGTGGGCACTCAGAGTTACAGAGGTCAACTGGAAAAGACTGTCCATTTACCATGATGAGCTAGAGGTGATCTCATGGTTTAGGACCATTGGTTAACAAGATGACTAACAGATGGAGAGCCAAGACAGGAACCTCCTACTTTAAGCCAGTGGCCAGAAAGCAAGTCATTTAATTCTCCCTAAACGCCAACATCCAGGTCAGCAGGGGCGGCCATGAGGAGATACCTCTCATCCAAGGTAAGGAGCAGTGGCTATGCTTTGCTGGAGCAGCTGTGAAGAGATACCCCACACCTAAGGTAAGAGAAACCCAAGTAAGACAGTAGGTGCTGCAAGAGGGCATCAGAGGGCAGACACACTGAAACCATACTCACAGAAAACTAGTCAATCTGATCACACGGACCAGAGCCTTGTCTAACTCAATGAAACTAAGCCATGACGTGTGGGGCCATCCAAGATGGGCGGGTCATGGTGGAGAGGTCTGACAGAATGTGGTCCACTGAAGGGGATGGTAAACCACTTTAGTATTCTTGCCTTGAGAACCCCATGAACAGTGTGAAAAGGCAAAATGATAGGATACTGAAAGAGGAACTCCCCAGGTCATTAGGTGCCCAATATGATACTGGAGATCAGTGGAGAAATAAATCCAGAAAGAATGAAGGGATGGAGCCAAAGCAAAACCAATACCCAGCTGTGGATGTGACTGATGGTAGAAGCAAGGTCCGATGCTGTAAAGAGCAATATTGCATAGGAACCTGGAATGTCAGGTCCATGAATTAAGGCAAATTGGAAGTGGTCAAACAGGAGATGGCAAGAGTGAACATCAACATTCTAGGAATCAGCAAACTAAAATGGACTAGAATGGGTGAATTTAACTCAGATGACCATTATATCTACTACTGTGGGCAGGAATCCCTTAGAAGAAATGGAGTAGCCATCATGGTCAACAAAAGAGTCTAAAATGCAGTACTTGGATGCAATTTCAAAAACAACAGAATGATCTCTTCATTTCCAAGGCAAACCATTCAATATCAGTTTCAACACTTACATATCAATTTTCAAATTATTTTTCAACACATAATCATTTTCCTTGGATGCAATAAATGAATATTCAATAAATGTCATTTAGAAACATTCACTGATATGTTTATAATGAACAGTTACATGATATTTATTATTACCAGTCACTATTCTAAGTTCTTTAGTAATATTAACTTCCCATTACAAAAACTCTTTGAAGGAGTTATTCATTACTGCTACCATTTTTCAGATGTGTGAAAACTGAAAAATACAAAATTTAAATGATTCTTCCAATGCTCTCAGCTAGAAAATAATAAAACTGAAATTTACCATATGTCTTAGCATTTAAAAAGCAGAGACATTACTTTGCCAACGAAGGTCTGTATAGTCAAAGCTTTGATTTTTCCATTAGTCATTTATGGATGTGAGTGTTGAACCATAAAGAAGGCTGAGCGCCAAAGAATTAATGACTTTGAATTATGGTGTTGGAGATGACTGAGAGTCCCCTGGACTACAAGGAGATCAAACGAGTCAGTCCTAGAGGAAATAACTCCTGAATACTCATTTTGGACTGAAGCTGAAGCTCCAATACTCAGATCACCTCATGCGAAGAACTGACTTATTGGAGAAGACCTTGATGCTGGGAAAGATTGAAGACAGGAGGAGAGGGGGACGACAGAGGATGAAATAGCTTGATTGCATGAAGACTTAGAAAACATGAGCTTGAGCAAGCTCTGGGAGATGGTGACAGAGAGGGAAGCCTGGTGTGATGCAGTCCATTGGGTCACAAAGAGTAGAACGCAACTCCACAATTTCGCGGCATATAGTTTCCTCATCTATTTTATTTCCTCATCTATTTTCCTCATCTAATTTTAGCAAATTTTATTAAGGATCCTCAACTCTGAAATAATCTCTTGCACACATGCACACGAACACACCCACATAAAACGTGTAAAATCATAAATGTATTCGTGTGTATTGCACACATACTATGTTGTGAGTCCACAACTTCTTTCACTGTATTCCACTACACAATCTAGTAATTTTTACTTTGTTTTTATCCTCTATCCTTCTAATTAGGGTCAGTTCATTTGACAAAAAAATACTTGACTTGTTGCAGTGTTTGAATATATTTTTGTTCAGTTCAGTTCAGTCGCTCAATCATGTCCAACTCTTTGCCACCCCATGGATCACAGCATGTCAGGCCTCCCTGTCCATCACCAACTCCTGGAGTTCACTCAAACTCACGTCCATCGAGTCGGTGTTGCCGTAAAGCCATCTCGTCCTCTGTGATCCCATTCTCCTCCTGCCCCTAATACCTCCCAGAATCAGGGTCTTTTCCAATGAGTCAACTATTCACATGAGGTGGCCAAAGTATTGGAGTTTCAGTTTCAGCATCAGTCCTAACAATGAACAGCCAGGACTGATCTCCTTTAGGATGGACTGGTTGGACTTCCTTGCAGTCTAAAGGATGCTCAAGAATGTTCTCCAACACCACAGTTCAAAAGCATGAATTCTTTGGTGATCAGCTTTCTTCACAGTCCAAATTTCATATTCATACATGACCACTAGAAAAACCATAGCCCTGACTAGATGGACCTTTGTTGGCAAAGTAATATCTCTGCTTTTCAATATGCTATCTAGATTGGTGATAATATGCCTTCAAAGGAGTAAGCATCTTTTTATTTCATGGCTGCAATCACCATCTGCAGTGATTTTAGAGCCCTCCAAAATAAAGTCTGACACTGTTTCCACTGTTTCCCCATCTATCTATCATGAAGTGATGGGACCAGATGCCATGATCTTCATTTTCTGAATATTGAGCTTTAAGCCAACTTTTTCACTGTCCTCTTTCACTTTCATCAAGAGGCTTTATAGTTCCTCTTCACTTTCTGCATAAGGGTGTTGTCATCTGCATATCTGAGGTTATTGATATATCTCCTGGCAATCTTGATTCCAGCTTGTGCTTCTTCCAGCCCAGTGTTTCTTATGACGTACTCTGCATATAAGTTAAATAAGCAGGGTGACAATATACAGCCTTGACATACTCCTTTTCCTATTTCGAAGCAGTCTGTTGTTCCATGTCCAGTTCTAACTGTTCCTTCCTGACCTGCATATAGGTTTCTCAAGATTCAGGTCAGGTGGTCTGGTATTCCCATCTCATTTTTGTTAGATAACTATAATTTATCAATGCAATTTTGAAAATGTTATTTTGTAAAATACAGTTAGCCTACAATAATTACTAATCCAGGAAAAGTGAAAACTTAATTCGAAGACTTCTGAAATAAAGCTCCCTGAGCATAATACCTATGACTAGTTGTTGTTTTGTATTGATAAATTTGTTCTGAATAGTTATGATAAGGATAATTTGTCTTATTTTTTAAATAAGAAAATGAAGTATAGTCAATATATTTTTAAAAATTCTTTGAAATTCAACTATTTTTTTTCTGTCCCTGAGCTTTTGCACTTGAATTTTTGGGGGGGTGGGTTGGGGGTGGGAAAAGTATATTGCAGTATCTTCTGTCTGAGTCATAGAGAGAAAAAGAATGCTCTCCACTCTTTAAATATTCCATGTGATTCCTGGATAGAATCTTCCTCTTCTCCTCACTGAGATGCTCTTTTGTCTGTGGAAATGGTATTATTGCTCTGACTCATTTTAAAACCACATTTACCCAAGCAGATATTCACATATGGGCTCAAATATATGAAGAGTTTCAAACTCACTGTAAATAACTTAGATCCTCTCTGTCCAGTAGTATCAACAGCTGATACTCACTGCCTTAGGTCTTATAGATAGCTTATCATTTAGGCAAAATTTTCAGTTTTTATTTCTCTTTATGATGGCTTCCCTAGTAGTTCAGCTGGTATGGAATATGCCTTCAATGCAAGAGATCTCGGTTCAATTCCTAGGATGGGAAGATCTCCTGGAGAAGGGATAAGCTACCCATTCTAGTATTCCCGGGCTTCTCTGGTGGCTCAGATGGCAAAGAATCTGCCTGCAGTACGGGACAACTGGGTTCAATCCGTGGATTGGGAAGATCCCCTGGAGCAGGGTACAGCAGCCCAATCCAGTATACTTGCCTGGAGAATCCTCATGGAGAGAGGAGCCTGGTGGGCTATAATTCATGGGATCAGAAGGAGTTGGACATGACTGAGTGACTAAGCTCAGCACACATGATAAGTAATCTATATGACTACAGTCAGTGAGTATGAGCTGTTCATACTGCTGAGCAGAGAAGGATCAAAGTTATTTACAGTGATTTTGAAACTCTTCATGTTTGAATCCAATATGTAAAAAAATGTAAGTATTTGTCATTCCCACTCAACTAGAGCCAGATATCCTGGAATGTGAAATCAAGTGGGCCTTAGGAAGCATCACTAGAAACAAAGCTAGTGGAGGTGATGGAATTTCAGTTGAGCTATTTCAAATCCTAAAAGATGATGCTGTGAAAGTGCTGCACTCACTATGCCAGAAAATTTGGAAAACTAAAGCAGTGGCCACAGGACTAGACAAGGTAAGTTTTCATTCCAATCCCAAGGAAAGGCAATGGCAAAGAACATTCAAAATACTGCACTATTGCATTCATCTCACATGCTAGTGAAGTAATGCCCAAAATTCTCCAAGCCAGGCTTCAGCAATATGTGAACCATGAACTCCTCGATGTTCAAGTTGGTTTTAGAGAAGGCAGGGGAGCCAGAGATTGAGTTGCCAACATCTGCTGGATTATCGAAAAAGGAAGAGAGTTCCAGAAAAACACCTATTTCTTCTTTATTGACTATGCCAAAGTCTTTAACTGTGTGGATCACAATATATTGTGGAAAATTCTGAGAGAGATGGGAATACCAGATCACCTGACCTGCCTCTTGAGAAAACTGTATGCAGGTCAGGAAGCAACAGTTATAACTGGACATGGAACAACAGACTGGTTCCAAAGAAACAGAAGTACATCAAGACTGTATATTGTTACCCTGCTTATTTAATTTATATGCAGAGTACATCATGAGAAATGCTGGGCTGGAAGAAGCACAAGCTGAAATAAAGATTACCAGGAGAAATGTCAATAACCTCAGATATGTGGGTGACACTACCCTTATGGCAGAAAGTGAAGAACTTTTTAAAAAGCCTCTTGATGAAAGTGAAAGAGGACAGTGAAAAATTTGGCTTAAAGCTCAATATTTAGAAAACTGATATCATGGCATCCAGTCCCATCACTTCACGGGAAATAGATGGAGAAACAGTGGAAACAGAGTCAGACTTTATTTTGGGGGGCTCCAAAATCACTGCAGCTGGTGACTCCAGCTCCTTGGAAGGAACGTTAAGACCAACTTAGACAGCATATTAAGAAGCAGAGACATTACTTTGCCAACAAAGATCTGTCTAGTTAAGGCTATGGCTTTTCTAGTAGTCATGTAGAGATGTGAGTTGGATTATAAAGCAATTGAGCTCTGAAGAATTGATGCTTTTGAACTGTGGTTTTGGAGAAGACCCTTGTGGGTCCCGTGGACTCCAACCAGTCCATCCTAAAGGAGATCAGTCCTGAGTGTTCATTGGAAGGGCTTATGTTGAAGCTTAAATTCCAATAGTTGGGCCACCTGATGCAAAGAGTTGACTCATTTAAAAAGTCCCTGATGCTGGGAAAGATTGAGGGAAGGAGGAGATAGGGTTGACAGAGGATGAGATGGTTGGATGGCATTATAAATTCAGTCGACATAAGTTTGGGTAAACTCTGGGAGTTGGTGATGGACAGGGAGCCCTGGCATGCTGTGGTTCATGGGGTTGCAAAGAGTCGGACATGACTGAGAGACTGAACTGAACTGAAAGTATTTGTCATACTATTTCCAGGTGGCTCAGTGGTAAAGACTCTGCCTCTCAAGCAGGAGATATAGGAGATGCAGTTTCAATTCCTTGGTTGGGAGTATTTGCTGGAAAATGAAAAGGTAACCCACTCCAGTATTCTTGCCTGGGAAATCTCACGACCAGAGGAGCCTAGTGGCTTAGTCCATGGAGCCACAAAGAATCAGACACAACTTAGTGACTAATAACAGCAGTTAGTCATATTATGAAATATCATTAGTAAAATGCCTTTATTAGGAACCACATCAAAATTCAAAGAAATAGTTTTGTTAAGCATAATCCTTTTGGTTTTAATAGAAGAAACATACATTTGCTCATATTTTATTCTGCAGTTAAACTTGGTCCTAAAGTAGCAATAAATTAGAATTATGTAGAAATTGAAGGAAAAAAAAAACTTAAAAATTACATATTTTACCAACTTAGTTCATGTTTTCCTTTTATGTTATTTTCTTAATTAACTATTTGTGATAATTTATTATGTATAACTAAATGCCTTTTAAATGTCCCCTCAGTTAATCAATTACATAAATTACTTTTACTTTTTTCAAATGCATAATAGAATAAATATAAAGAACAGAGTCTCAATATAAACGTGTGCTTGCATAGTCCTTCAGTAGTGTCCAACTCTTTAGGACCCTGTGGACTATATTTTGCCAGGTTCCTGTGTCCCCTGCATTGACACTGGTTCAAATCCCTGTTTCCTGCATCACCTGCATTGGCAGGTAGATTCTTAATATACTGAGCCGTTGGGGAAGTCCCACCATAGACATATTTGAGTATAATTTATAATATTTGTAGGGATACTTTCTTAGAAACAATATTTTTAAGTGAAATGAGCATATTCATTCATTTACCTCTAGTCATAATTTAGTTTTTACATGCCAAAGATTTGATTCACAAAAACCAAATAGAGGATTGATTTTGCAGATATCATTTGACTATTTCATCCCCAAAGACTGTATTATACAAGAGCTAGTTACCTAAAAGCACCAAAGTATCACATTGTGTGTTATCTATTCTGATCTCTAAACCATGGCACAGATACTGAGAACTGTGTGAGAAAGTCTCCTGCAGAAGAAATTACAAATAAGAATCTAACAAGCAGCTTCTCATTTTACACAGAGTGATTTAACATTTAACTAAGTAGATTTGTGTGAGTCACAATGATGAAATTCTTGAGAGGAGAAAGTGTCATTTACATGTGTTGAAAGAATGTACTGGAATCTGATTTATTGTATCCTTTCAAGTATGAGACTTTTATTGCATATTTTACAAGCAAAACATTTATACCTTGATAAATTTGCAAGTAATTTGACTTTTCTTTCTTCTCTTTAATTCTGCTGAATAAGTGTTTGATGAAGCACAGCATAAATTACTAAGAGGCAAGTTCACCCGACTTATCTTCCATTCTGTGTATTTTCATGACATAAGAAAAGGCAGCATCTTACATAGATTAGAACCGTTAGCAAATGAAATTACTTTGAAAATGGAGTTACTTTATAAATATGGTAAAGAGTATTATTTTAGATTGTCAAAAATGGTGTATTTTATAATCTCGGAATTTTAGCTGAAAGCTGAGGAAAATAGGAGATGACTACACCCACTTTCTAATGACTATACAAGATACTTTCATGGCTAACAAAACATGTCTGGCATTCTCAACCCCTAAATAACTTTTATGTTCATAGAAGAAGGAATTTGTAGCAGTAACACATATCTCCTCAAATGTATAGGGCTCTTTCCCATTCAACTAAGTGAGGACTGGGGAAGAAAATTACAGAAATGGTGACAGAGAGGGAAACTGGCATTTTGCTCTCCAGAATAATTGCCGATATGTAATTTCTTGGAAGTTGCTGTGAACTAATATTGCAGTAGGAACTTGGATAGTATTTTTCTTTTTTATTGGTTGATTGACATTGTTTTCTCATGAGCTTTTTGACTGCCGTGGGAAATATTATAAAAAAGAAATAGAGAAAAATATTTTTTTCAGTAGTTCTAATGTACCAACCATAAAAGGCAGCTATTTATGAGGCTCTGTAAAATTGCCCTTCAGGAAGACTTTTAAGACCAAGTATGAAGCCATTTGACTTTTGTGAGTTAAGCCACTAAATCATCAATAATCTTCTGAAGTTACATCTGAAATGTAGTTAGAATAGGGTTGTGAAAGCAAAAGTTACTTAGTCGTGTCTGACTCTGCAAACCCATGGACTGTAGCGCACCAGGCTCTTCTGTCCATGAAATTTTCCAGGCAAGAATACTGGAGTGGATAGCCATTCACTTCTCTAGGGGATCTTCCCAGCCTTGGGATCAAACTCAGGTCTCCAGCATTGCAGGAGGATTCTTTATCATCTCAGCCACCAGGGAAGCCCAGGATAGGATTGGGGGTGAGAAAAACATCTTTTAAGAGCTATAGTATTTCTTTTGGCTTCAGGCACATTTGAGGTTTTAATCCTTGGTGGAATACTTCTTGTTACACTTATTTAAGGAGAGCTGAAGACTAGAGTGCTGTTTTTAAGATAAATCACAGTTCTGCTCTGCATGTTATGTATGGAATCCAGTACTTATATCATCTAATAGAGATTGGTTATTCAGTTACCTGTAACTAATGAGTAAGACTTATTGAAAGTAGCTTGAAATTGAATAAATTCTTGTACCAGTCAATGAAGTCATTAAAGCAGCAGGAACATTCAGATTAGTGGCTTCCCAGAGCTGAGAAAGCTCTTGCTTCCTTGCTTTGGCTACATACATTCCAGGGTAGAGCCCATGTCTCCCACCAGGCTGCCATTAAGAGTGGCAGTTTCACACTGAATAATTTTCACAAACCCACAGGATTATGAGAGACAGCACAGGGAGGCTTAGTGAGAAAATTCTGGCTGCATAGTTTATTGGTAATTTTTCTTGAAACTCCAGTACTTTGGCCACCTCATACGAAGAGTTGACTCATTGGAAAAGACTGATGCTGGGAGGGATTGGGGGCAGGAGGAGAAGGAGACGACCGAGGATGAGATGGCTGGATGGCATCAAGGACTCGATGGACGTGAGTCTGAGTGAACTCTGAGAGATGGTGATGAACAGGGAGGTCTGGTGTGCTGCGATTCATGGGGTCGCAAAGAGTCGGACATGACTGAGCGACAGAACTGAACTGAACTGACCTGAACTTTCTTGTAATCTTTAACTAAAAGCAGTAAATCAAGACAAAGACTGCATTTCTGGAGTTAAGGAGCCTCCCTCTTGGAGTCCAGATTTAATCGCATGAGAGTAAAAAAGAAAGGTCTTTGAGATAAAGGCATTTATTGAGTGTGGAATACCATCTTGCTAATTCTATCCTGTCAGTTAGGATGTCTAACTTAAGGTAAGAACGGGGGAACATGGGGTGAGATGAAGATTGAACAAGGAAGAGAGAATGAGTCAGATTAAATTCCAGAAGATATTTCTGGAAAAGTAGTAAAATATGGTTCCCACATTTAAGCATGCTCTATCCTTGTCCTCTTTAGCTATACATATCTGGGGCTCAGTAAATATTACCTTGTCTCATGAGTTTGATAATAATCTGACATGTAAAACCACTGCCACTGCTCCAATGTTTGATAAAACATCTACTAACTGGATCCCCAATTCTACCCTTAACTCAGTTCAGTTCAGTTCAGTCACTCAGTCATGTCCCACTCTTTGCGAACCCATGGACCACAACACTCCAGGCTTCCCTGTTCATCACCAACTCCTGGAGCCTACTCAGACTCATGTCCATCGTGTTGGTGATGCCAACCAACTATTACATCGTTTGTCTTCCATTTCTCCTCCTGCCTTCAATCTTTCCCAGCACTAGGGTCTTTCCAAATGAGTCAGTTCTTCACATCAGATGGCCAAAGTATTGGAGTTTCAGCTTCAACATTAGTCCCGCCAATGAATACTCAGTACTGATTTCCTTTAGGATGGACAGGTTAGATCTCCTTCTATCCAAGGGACCCTCAAGAGTCTTCTCTAACACCACAGTTCAAAAACCTCAATTCTTCTGTCCTCAGCTTTCTTTATAGTCCAACTCTCACATCTATACATGACTACTGGAAAAACCATACTTTGTCCAGATGGACCTTTGTTGGTAAAGTAATGTCTCTGCTTTTTAATATGTTGTCTTAAGTTGGTCATAACTTTCCTTCCAAGGAGCATCTTTTAATTTCATGGCTGCAGTTGCCATCTGCAGTGAATTGGGAGCCTAAAAAAATAAGGTCTCTTACTGTTTCCATTGTTTCCTTGCCTATTTGCCATGAACTGATGGGACCATATGCCATGATCTTAATTTTCTGAATGTTGAGTTTTAAGCCCACTTTTTCACTCCACTCTTACACATTCATCAAGAGGCTCTTTCGTTCTTCCTCACTTTCTGCCATAAGAGTGGAGTCATCTGCATATCTGAGGTTATTAATATTTTTCCCAGAAATTTTGACTCCAGTTTGTGCTTCTTCCAGCCCAGGGTTTCTCATGATGTACTCTGCATACAAGTTAAATAAGCAGAGTGATAATATCAGCCTTAATTTATTCCTTTCCCTATGTGGAACTAGTCTGTTGTTCCATGTCTAGTTCTGACTGTTTCTTCTTGACTTGCATACAGATTTCTCAAGAGGCAGGTCAGGTGGTCTGGTATTACAATATTTTTAAGAATTTTCTAAAGTTTGTTGTGGTTCACACAATCAAAGGTTTTAGAATAGTCAATAAAGCAGAAGTAGATGTTTTTCTGGAGAATTCTTGATTTTCTCATGATCCAACAGTTGTTGGCAATTTGATATCTGGTTCCTCTGCCTTTTTTAAATCCAGCTTGAACATCTGGAAGCTCTCGATTCATGTACTTTTGAAGTGTGGCTTGGAAACTTTTGAGTATTACTTTGCTAGTGTGTGAGATGAGTGTAATTATGTGGTAGTATGAACATTCGTTATTGCTGCCTTTCTTTGGAGTTATGATGAAAACTGACCTTTTCCAGTCCTGTGGCCACTGGTGAATTTTCCAGATTTGCTGCATATTGAGTGCAACACTTTCACAGCATTATCTTTTAGAATTTGAAATAGCTCAACTAGAATTTCATCACCTTACCTGGCTTTGTTGCTAGTGATCTTTCTGAAGGCCCATTTGACTCCACATTCCTGGATGTCTGGCATCTAGGTGAGTGATCACACCATTGTGATTATGTAGGTCATTAAGAACTTGTTTGTATAGTTCTTCTGTGTATTCTTGCCACCTCTTCTTAATATCTTCTGCTTCTGTTAGGTCCATACCATTTTTGTCTTTTATTGTGCCCATCCTTGCATGAAAGTTATCCCTTAGTATTTCTAATTTTCTTGAAGAGTTGTCTAGTGTTTCCCACTCTATTGTTTTTCTCTATTTCTTTGCGCTGATCACTGTGGAAGGCTTTCTTATCTCTCCTTGATATTCTTTGGAACTCTGCTTTCAAATGGGTGTATCTTTCCTTTTCTCCTTTGCCTTTCACTTCTCTTCTTTTCACATCTATTTGTAAGCCCTCTTCAGACAACCACTTTGCCTTTTTGCATTTCTTTTTCTTGGGGATGGTGTTGATCCCTGCCTCCTGTACAATGTCAGGAATCTCCATCCAGAGTTCTTCAGGAAGTCTCTATCAGATCTAATCCCATGAATCTATTTGTTACCTTCGTTTTATAATTGTAAGATATTTGATTTAAGTCATAACTGAATGGCCAAGTGGTTTTCCCTACTTTCTTCAAGTTAAGTATGAATTTGTCAATAAGGAGTTAATGATCGGAGCCAAAGTCAGCTCCCAGTACCCTTGACTCCTTTCATATTATTCTCAAGGCAACACTTCAACTGACCAAGCAAAATACATTTTCCTATACTCCTCAGCTCAAAGTTCCCTAATTGTTTCCTGTCTCTACAAATAACAAAAAGAAACACTTCTGCAGAGGCCAAAAGGGCATTAAACCATCTGTCTTTCTTTCTTTCTCACTTCTCTCCCTGCTATTCTTTGTCTTACACAAATAAGGTACATAGACCTTAGCACTGTTCCTAGAACACTCTTCACTCTCTTTCCCACCTCAGGGCCGCTGCTCTTGCTTATCCTTTTGCCTGGAATATCCATGAACCAGAGACACATAGTATTTTTTTCTTCATATTTTTCCAACTTTCCATGAAAATCATTTTTCAAATCACCTTTCAGTGAAGATCACCATCCTTCTAGTTCAAAATTGAATCATCTCCCATAGTGATTTATCCCACATTAAATTTTCTACATTAACTCATTATGTAAGTTATGATTTTTATTTTCTCCTTTCCTCATAGCTAATAGGTAACTGCCCACTTCCATGTGGGTAGTTATTGTGAAAATACCCACTGCTCCTTAAATGACTGGCAGAATATATTAATAAATGAGTATTATATAAATTTCCTTTTATATGTAAAATATTTAAACTGCCTTATGATGTAGTCAAAGACTTTAAAATTTATAACAGTTGTATGTGAAAAGATCTATATCATGTATAAAACCACTCTTTTTATATATGGCAATAACACTTCATGCCCTATTAACGTTGTGGAATTCACAGTTTACACTTAAGTTGGAGCTTTCCAGTGAAGAAATAGTTCCATCTTTTTTTTTTTAATGACAAAATAACCTTAGAGTTAGGAAGAAATCCGACTAATATCAAAATTTTGATTATTAAGTAAACATGAGTTTTAGAAATACTAAATTCAAGCCACAAGCCAGGTTACCTTTTACTCTCAAAATTACATTTCAGTGACTCCTAACAAAACAGTGAAGCTTATTATCTGCATTGTGCTATTTTTCTACTCATTTTGTATTTTACCAGGAAAAAAACATATCTTTCCCACTTATATTTACTTACTAATTATCTACATTTCAAAATACATGTCATGGACTATTACTTAATTTTTTTTTCCAATTGTACAGTTAATATAGAGATTCACTATAGAAGGATAAATACTGTATGATTTTATATATATGCAGAATTGAAAACAAAAAATAACAAATAGAAACATAGTCATGGGACTTAACTGATGACCCACTGGTTAAGAATCCACCTTGCAGTACAGGAGGATGTGGGTTCAATTCCTTGTGGGGAACTAACATCCAACATGTTGAGGAGTTACCAAGTCCACATGCTCTGGAGCCTGTGTGCCACAGATAGAGAGCCAGAGTGCCAAAACTAAGACCCAAGGAAGCCAAATAAATAAATATTTTTCAAAAAAGGAAATAGAGTCATAGACACAGAGAACAGTTAATTCCACAGGGGAAGTGCCTGGGAGAATGAGACAAGAAGGTGAGGTAGCTCAGGAGATGCAAATTTCCAGTTACACAATGAAAGAGTCACAGTTATGACATGTATGGTATAAGACATGTCATAAAGTCAATAATTATGTAATGTTTTTTATGGTGAGAGATGGAAATTGAATTTATTGTGGTTATTATTTTGAAATGTGTAGAAATATTGAATCACTACATTGTACACACTAACCTTAATCCTAATCCTAAGGCACCCCAGGATACAAAGCAGTTACCTTAACACGCGGATATAGAAACATGAAACAACTAGTTAACTAGAAAAGTTTTGGTATAAGAATAAGAAAATCACATAATGCCATTACATGCAGGTAGGCATAGATCTCTAATATTATAAATGGGTGATAACATTTTTAAAAAGCTTTAGGTAGGAAAAATGTTTTGTGGGAATGGATCCTGGACATATAGGGACCAAATCATAGTATCATCTTAAACCTGAGACTAGCGGACCACCAAAAAGCAACATGTGGATTTAAGATCACCAAGTTGTTATGGCAGTACAGCCAGATATATTCATGAGAAGACTTGGTCTTCATAGACAATTTTAGCTACAACTGACTAGATATTTAACCACAAAACAAATTAATTGGAGATCATTTTAAACTAGAAGAATTATTATTCTAAGTATATATATATATATATATACATATACATATATATGGAGGAGGGCATGGCAACCCATTCCAGTATTCTTGCCTGGAGAATCCCCATGCACAGAGGAGCCTGGTGGGCTATAATCCATAGGGTCATAAAATAGGACATGACTGAGTGGCTAAGCATACACATAAGAAGAGGTGGCAAGAATACACAGAAAACTGTACAAAAAAGATACTCATGACCAAGATAATCATGATGGTATGATCATGCACCTAGAGCCAGACTTTCTGAAATGTGGAGTCAAGTGGGTCTTAGAAAGCATCACTACAAACAAACCTAGTGGAGGTGATGGAATTCCAGTGGAGCTATTTCAAATCTTGAAAAATGATGCTGTGAAAGTGATGCACTCAATATGTCAGCAAATTTGTAAAACTCAGCAGTGGCCACAGGACTGGAAAAGGTGTTTTCATTCCAATCCCAAAGAAAGGCAATGCCAAAGAATGCTCAAATTACCACACAATTGCATTCATCTCACAAGCTAGTGAAGTAATGCTCAAAATTCTCCAAGCCAGGCTTCAGTAATATGTGAACAATGAACTTTCAGATGTTCAAGCTGGTCTTAGAAAAGGTAGGGGAACCAGAGATCAAAATGCCAACATCCACCAGATCATTGAAAAAGCAAGAGAGTTCCCCCCAAAACACCTATTTCTGCTTTATTGACTATGCCAAAACCCTTGACCGTGTAAGTCACAATAAACTGTGGAAAATTCTGAAACAGATGGGAATACCAGACCATCTGACCTGTCTCTTAAGAAACCTATATGCTTCAGGAATAAACAGTTAGAACCAGACATGGAACAACAGACTGGTTCCAAATAGAAAACGGAGTCCATCAAGGCTGTATATTGTCACCCTGCTTATTTAACTTCTATGCAGAGTACATCATGAGAGACAATGGTCTGGAAGAAACAAGCTGGAATCAAGATTGCCAGGAGAAATATCAGTAACCTCAGATATGCAGATGACAACACCCTTATGGCAGAAAGTAAAGAGGAACTAAAAAGCCTCTTGATGAAAGTGAAAGAGGAGAGTGAAATGGTTGTCTTAAAGCTCAACATCCAGAAAACAAATCATCCAGAAAAAAAATCATGGCATCTGGTCCTATCACTTCATGGGAAATAGAAGGGGAAACAGTGGAAACAGTGCCAGACTATTTTGAGGGGTCTCCAAAATCATTGCAGATGGTGACTGCAACTACAAAATTATAAGATGCTTACTCCTTGGAAGGAAAGTTATGACCAGCCTAGATAGCATATTGAAAAGCAGAGATATTCCTTTACCAGCAAAGGTCCATCTAGTCAAGGCTATGGTTTTTCCTGTGGTCATGTATGGATGTGAGAGTTGGACTATGAAGAAGGCTGAGTGCCAAAGAATTGATGCTTTTGAACTGTGGTGTTGGAGAAGACTCTTTAGAGTCCCTTGGACTGCAAGGAGATCCAACCAGTCCACTCTAAAGGAGATCAGCCCTAGGTGTTCTTTGGAAGGAATGATGCTAAAGCTGAAACTCCAGTACTTTGGCCACCTCATGGGAAAAGTTGACTCACTGGAAAAGACTCTGATGCTGGGAGGGATCGAGGGAAGAAGAAGAAGGGACAATGGAGGATGAGATGGCTGGATGACATCACAGACTCAATGAACGTGAGTTTGAGTGAAATCTGGGATTTGATGATGGACAGGGGAGCCTGCCGTGCTGCGATTCATGGGGTCGCAAAGAGTCAGACACAACTGAGTGACTGAACTGAACTGATATGTGTGTACACACACACACATATATACACACATTTGTGTTTATCTAAAGTGTCTTCTTCCCTCTTTCCTTTTTATCTGTTTCCTTTTTACTATTTCCCTGGTGGCTCAGATAGTAAAGAATCTGACTAGAATGCAGGAGCCCCAAGTTCAATCCCTGTGTCAGGAAAATCCCCTGGAGAAGGAAATGGCAATGCACTCCAGTATTCTTGCCTGGAAAATTGCACAGACAGAAGAGCCTGGTGGGCTACAGTCCATGGGGCCACAAAGAGTTGGACATAACTGAGCAACTAACACTTTCTTTTTCCATGCACCTGCAGGCTTCCCAGGTGGCTCAGTGGTAAAAAAAAAAAAAAAAAAAAAAAAAATCGCCTGCCAGTGCAGGAGATGTGGGAAATGTGGATTCTATCCCTGGGTTGGGAAGATCCCCAGGAGCAGGAAATGTCAACTCACTCCAGTATTCTTGCTTGGAGAATTCTATGGACAGGGGAGCCTGGCAGGCTACAGTTTATGTGATAGCAAAGAGTTCGACATGACTAAGCATGTGCTTGTGCATGCTATGCCCTTCTAGACTTTCAGCTTTTTCTTCTAACAGCGTTATGGATATTAATCCAAAGGAGTCTCTTCTTTCAGATAAACCTGGCTTTAAAGTACCCTATATATCCTTACTTTCAGTGATACCACTCTCTTAAGCCTGAAATTCTATATCCTCAAATATTTTCTGTTAAATAAATCTGTGCATCATCTAATCACATTAACATATTATAGTGAGAGTCTAGTCACATAGAGGTTCAGGCTGGATGACTTGTTCAAAATCACAAACTGGTAAGTGACTGAGCAAGAAAATTCTTCTGGCTATGTGCCTGATAACAAGTTTAATGTCTTTTCCATTAGGTTACCCTTTTTTTTTTTTTAAACAAGAATGCCATGCATAACACATGAGCATTTTAATTCAGTTACTTTCTCAAAAGAATTTCTACTTTTAGAAATGAAGAGGACAGCTTCTATTATATTACACAATTTTCAATATCACCATTCAATATATACAGTTGAAAAATATAAATTTGATGTGTGGTTATATCACCCCAAATTATTTTATTGTCACCAAAAATAAAAAGGAACTTGAAAAACTCAAGTTCCTTTTGATTTACAGAGAAAGACACAATTTGTTATTGTTTCCAATATATCTAAAGATGTGATATGTGTCTAAATCTCTTTCTATAAGATCATATTAGTGTAGTGGATATAATAATGCTTTGTTTCTCAAATAAAATGCACTCTGAAATTAATTTATTGATATAGGTTGAATTTCTTGCCTTAATATACAGTTTAATTTTCTTATTGTTTTATTT
>SJYC01015658.1:0-18064 GCA_006408675.1 Madoqua kirkii
ATAAAATATCTGTTTCCTTTGTTATTGAGAAGGAAAATGTATTTCTGATCTTGATGATGTGTTGTAATTTTATATACCCAGAAAATCACTATGCTCAAGATACACACCACTTCTATGACCTCAAATCTTTCAAGCACTTTTTTAGTTACACTCTCCCCCAGAGATCTAGTGCCATAGGTTCATTTGGTTACCTTTGAAATTTATTGTCATGTTATATGTGTTTAATCTCTTTTGTTCAAAATTTTAGAAATTCTTAAAAAGTTTTCCAAAATAGTTCAATTTTTTACAATTACTAGGAAGTTATGAATTTCTAGTTGTTCTACATCTTTCATAGCACAAGTACTTCCCATACTTTTAATCTTGGATGTTTTGTTGAGAGGGTGTGGTAGAATAGTACTGTTGTACTTTTATCATCCTTGATGACTAATGATGCCAAGTTCAATATATTTCACTAATTGAACATTTAAATGGTCTGTTTTTGTTCATTTATGATACTAATGCACCTTAAATTATTTATTGGGTTGATTCTACTTTTTGTTACTGTATAAATGATTTACCTACTCTGGTAAATATATTTGCTTCAGACATAGATATTGGGAATTTTTCACCACTTGTGGCTTGCCTTATACACTTATTACTTTAATTCTGTATTTAGGTAAATATAAATCTTGAAATTTAGTGTAGTTTAATTTATTTTTTAACTAGTGACATTGAACAGCTTTATTTAGATACAATTTACATAAAGTAAAATTCATTCATTTTAAATTGGTTTGTTGAGTGTTGGTCATTAATAAAATCATAGAGAGAGAGGGAATGATACAGACTTTAATAACCATACAGTAGTTGAATGACTACTGTAGTTGATATAATATACCAGTACTTCTGCATATGCTATTGGTCATACAGATCATTTCTGAAAAAAAATACTATAGAGGATTAGAACAGATTGGAGAAGGAAATGGCAACCCACTCCAGTGTTCTTGCCTAGAGAATCCTGGGGATGAAGGAGCCTGTTAGGTTGCTGTCTTTGGGGTCACACAGAGTCAAACACGACTGAACTGACTTAGCAGCAGCAGCAGAACAAATTATTAATACAGGGAGGTTGGAACCATTGAAGGTGATCATGAAGGCTGACTACTAAAATGCCCTTACTGATAGTATGGGCTTCCCTAGTGGTCAGCCAGTAAAGGGTCTTCGTATAATGCTACCCACTCCAATATTCTTCCTATAATGGCTACCCAATCTAATACTCTTGCCTGGAGAATCCTATGGACAGAGAAGCCTGCCAGGCTACAGTCCATAGGCTGGTAAAGAGTTGATGTGTTTGTTGCTGTTATTCAGTCGCTAAGTGGTGTCCAACTCTTTGTGATGCCATGAACTGAAAAGGCATGCCAGGCTTCCCTGTCCTTCACTACCTCCCGGTGTTGGCTCAGACTCATTCTCAGCATTTTTATGGTCCAACTCTCATATACATGGGCTTCCCTGGTGGCTCAGAGGTTAAAGCCTCTGCCTCCAGTGCAGGAGACCCGGGTTTGATCCCTGGGTCGGGAAGAACCCCCTGGAGAAGGAAATGCTAACCTACTCCAGTATTCTTGCCTAGAGAATGTCATGGACAGAAAAGCCTGGTAGGCTACAGTCCACCGGGTCGCAAGATGTCGGACACGATTGAGCGACTTCACTTTCACTTTCTCATATACTATACATACATGACTACTGGAAAAACCATAGCTTTGACTATATGAACCTCTGTTGGCAAAGTGATATCTCTGCTTTTTAACACATTGTTCAGGTTTGTAATAGTTTTTCTTCCAAGGAGCAAGCATCTTTTAATTTCATGGATGCAGTCACTGGTTGTAGTGATTTCAGAGCTCAAGGATATAAATCAGTCACTCTCTCCATTTTTTCTCCATCTATTTGCCATGAAGTGATGAAACCAGATGCCATGATCTTAGTTGAGCTCTATGTTAAGGTTATATATTCTTCTGTATATTTCTTCTGTTTGATCATTTTTATTGTGAAATATCCCTGATTACTTTTAGCAATAATTCTTGGCTTAACATCTATTTTTCATAATTAAAATACCTGGTGATGTTGGGTGGAGTGTACGGTCTTAGATGTGCTGGTGCAGCCTCACTTTTAGGCAGACCATGTCTTTATATCTCAAGTGGGAAAATTTCTCAGTGATTTTTCACTTTGTGTGTTTTTCATTTCCACCATTTTCTTTAATTATTTTTCAGTTTCATCTCTCTGTTAGGATCCCCATTATTTTTTGTGTGTGTTACTAACTTTTATCACTTGAGCTTTGAACATATCATTCTTTTTATTTTGTTTTAAAATTACTGCCTAATATTTCCAACATCTAACCTAGTTTAGTGATGTTGAATTTTATTTCTAGACATTGGATTCTTTTTCTTTATTTTTTCTGCCATTTTTTTTTAATTGAAAACTGGACATTGTATATAGAGTGATGATAATCGAAGTTATAGGCATGCCTCTTTCTTCTAGGATATCAACGTGAGTAACTCTATTCATTTTCCACCGGGGCTTTCCTGGTAGCTCTGCTGGTAAAAAATTTACCTGCAATGCTGGAGACCTGTGTTGGGAAGATCCCCTGGAGAAGGACATGACAATCCACTTCAATATTCTTGCCTGAAGAATCCTCATGAACAGAAGTGTCTGGTGGGCTACAGTCCATGGGGTCACAAAGAGTCAGACGCCACTGAGCTACTAAGCCCAGCACAATGTAATTCATCTAGTCAGGAACTGATCTGGGTTTTGACTATCACGAACTCAAAGCAACATTACTGTCAGATTTCTTTAGCATTGCCTTTTGCACGGAGTGGGGTCTAGTCTGTTTCCTCAGTGCGAAGGTGTTTTCCAGTATCCTAGCTCTGTCCTCAGCTTTATGCCTTCCCTGCATACCTACACTTGGAGCATCTCTCATGCTCTTCTTCTCCTGCTATATACTGTAATTCCCGGTTCCTTAGCACTTGCTAGTCTGATGACAGAGGGCAGTTACAAGGCCTCTGTTCTGCTGGTTCTGGCTCAGTTTTTGGCAGACCCTGTTTCTGTGTCTCAAGAGGGTAGATATCTCAGTGATTTTGCCCATCCCCAACTGATAAGAGATCTCTACATGATTTGACATCACAATGATTTTCACCCTTCCTCTAAGACAGATATCTTATTTTTTCTTTCCTTCCTTTCCAGTAGCTGCTCTGGGAGTAACCATATTTGCTTTTTTTTTTTCCCCCTGTCAGATTTTTAACTATTACACATTTTTTTCTAGTGTTCGTCTTTTTCTTACTCTGTGACCAAATGAGTTTACACCTGTGTTCCTCATGTCTTAAAAGTATTTGTCATCCTTGTATTTCAATGTATTTGTTATTCTTCAAACTGAACTCTAATAGTTTCAAGAAAAGCCACTGCCTTGTAAATCACCCCAAATTTCCTAGCTGACAGAATATATGTGATATTCTTTTTAGATTTCTAGGTCCTGGGAGAGAACTAGAAGATCCATGATTTTATATTTTGAATACACCTCCTGATAAAGTACACAGACTTATTTTTTTTTTTATTTTTGCTAGTTGCTTTAAATTTTTCAGTGTTTAATTTGGTTGTTTATTCTTTTCTTAATTTATTATGCAAATATTCTAATATGCCATTTCAATTTTACTGAATCATTTAGTTTTTCCATTTAGTTGTTGTCAAGTTGTAACTCACTCCTTGTCACCCCATGGACTGCAGCATGCCAGGCTTCCCTGTCCATCACCAACTCCTGGAGATTGCTCAAACTTATGTGCATAGAGTCGGTGATAGCACCCAACCATCTCATCCTCTGCCATTCCCTTCTCGTCTTGCCTTCAATCTTTCCCAGCATCAGGTTATTTCCAATGAGTCAGTTCTTTGCATCAGGTAACCAAAGTATTAGAGTTTCAGCTTCAGCATCAGTCCTTCCAATGAATATTCCATACAGGTTTCCTTTAGGATGGACTGGTTGGATCTCCTTACAGTCCAAGGGACTCTCAGCAGTCTTCTCCAACAGCACAGTTCAGAAACATTAATTCTTCTGTCCTCAGCTGTATTTTTTAATAACTTTATTTAATTGGAGGCTAATTACTTTACAATATTGTATTGGTTTTGCCATACATCAACATGAATCCATCACGGGTGTACACATGTTCCCCATTCTGAACCCCCCTCCCTCTTCCCTCCCCATACCATCCCTCTGGGTCATCCCAGTGCACCAGTCCCAAGCATCCTGTATCCTGCATCAAACCTGGACTAGCAATTCGTTTCATATGATATTATACATGATTCAACGCCATTCTCCAAAATCATCCCACTCTCTCCCTCTTCCATAGAGTCCAAAGGACTGTTCTAAACATCTGTGTCTCTTTTGCTGTCTCGCATACAGGGTTATCATTACCATCTTTCTAAATTCCATACATATGCATTAGTATACTGTATTGGTGTTTTTCTTTCTGGCTTACTTCACGCTGTATAATAGACTCAGCTTTCTTTATAGTCCAAATCTCATATTCATACATGACTACTGGAAAAATCATGGCTTTGACTAGATGGACCTTTGTCAGAAAAATAATGTCTCTGTTTTTTTAATGTGCTATTAGATTGGTTATAGTTTTTCTTCCAGGGGGGCAAACCTCCTTTAATTTCACGGCCACAGTAACCATCTGCAGTTATTTAGGAACCAAATAAAATAAAGTCTCTCACTGTTTCTATTGTTTCCCCATCTATTTGCCATAAAGTGACAGGGCCAGTTGACATGAACTTAGTTTTCTAAATGTTGAGTTTTAAGCCAGCTTTTTCACTCTCATCAAGAGGCTGTTCAGTTCTTCTTTACTTTCTGCCATAAGAGTGGTGTCATTTGCAAATGTGAGTTTATTGATATTTCTCCCGGCAATCTTGATTCCAGCTTATGTGTCATCCAGCCCTGTTTTTTTGCATGATGCATTCTGCATATAAGTTAAATAAGCAGGGTGACAATATACAGCCTTGATATACTCCTTTCCAATTTGGAATCAGTCCATTGGTCCATGTCTGATTTTAATTATTGCTTCCTGATCTACATACAGATTTCTCAGGAGCCAGGCCAGGTGGTCTTGTACTCCCATCTCTTGAAGAATTTTCCAGTTTGTTCTGACTCACACAGTCAAAGGCTTCAGCATAGTCAATAAAGCAGAATTAGATGTTTTTCTGTAACTCTCATTTTTTCTGTGATCCAATGGATGTTGGCAATTTGAGCTCTGGTTCCTCTGCCTTTTCTAAGTCCAGCTTGAACATCTGGAAGTTCACGGTTCATGTACTGCTGAAGGCTGGCTTAGAGAATTCTGAGCATTATTTTGCTAGCGTGTGAGATGAGTGAAATTGTGCAGTAATTTGAATATTCTTTGGCTTTGCCTTTCTGTGGGATTGAAATGAAAACTGACCTTTTCTAGTCCTGTGGCCACTACTGAGTTCTCCAAATTTGCTGGCATATTGAGTACAGGACTTTCACAGCATCATATTTTAGGATTTGAAATAGCTCAACTGGACCTTAGCTTTTATTTGAATTAATTTTTAATTTTAGTTTTAGAGATTACAACATACTTCATTATATTATTACAATCCAATTTGAATTTACTATAGAAATAATTTGTAAAACATAAGAGCTTTGCAGTAATATATTGCAATTAACACATTCTCTCAGTGCTATATATGTTACCTTATATTTCACCTATGCATGATAGCATCATAGAGCATTATAGTTTTTGCTGTACATTATCATCATTATATTTTACACAGTTGAATAGGAGTATACATGTATAATGGGTTTTATATAATACATAACTAAAATTATATAATTATATAAATTAATTCACATATTTGTGTGTATAATTCATAACATATATATTGTACAGTGTTATTCCTTTGTTCCTCTTTATTAAATTTACCATCTGGTATAATTTTCCATTCAGCTTACAGCATTTTACCTATTTCTAAAGCACAGCTGTGGTAACAATTAATTTTAAAATGCCGCTATTTCAAATTGCCTTTCGAATAATATGTTTACAGAATATAGAAGAGTTTGCCAAAAGTAACTTTTGTTTCTATATTTTAAGTACAAACTTTTGGTCACCATTGTTTCTGATCAGAAATAAATTCTTAAAGGTGCCATTTTTAGTTCAGTGATTCCACCTTAATGTTATCTTTTTTCCACTCTTCTGAACGCCATCACCTGCCTCCTCAAGTTTAACTAGATACAGTAGCATTCTTTTAAAAGTACATTTTTTTCTCAAGATTCTGTCTATTTTTTTCTTTTTTTGCTTCCCTAGTGGCTCAGAGGTTAAACCGTCTGCCTCCAATGCGGGAGACCCATGTTCGATCCCTGGGTCGGGAAGATTCCCTGGAGAAAGAAATGGCAATCCACTCCAGTATTCATGCCTGGAGAATTCCATGTACGGAGAAGCCTAGTAGATTACAGGCCATGGGGTCGCAAAGAGTCCGACACGACTGAGCGACCTCACCTCAAGGAAGGTGGCAGAGAAAAAGAAACTGAGGAGAAATCACCAAATCATCACTAAACTGAAACCAAGCTGATATAAGTTGCAAACATATAGTATATTATGTACAATGTTAAGATGAATAGTGAATTGTGAATTAACTAAATGAATACATATCACACATGCCAAGCATATGTCATTTTAGAATCATTTATAATGTTCTACTCATTTTAATTTATGTAATTGTTTCATTTTAAACAGTGAAATTTGGACATTTAAAGACAAGATAAAGAGTCATTATTTTTTCTCTCATTCTCAATTTTACACATGCCTTTAAACATATACTGTTCTGTTCTTAATTTTTCTGCTGTTGAAATTTGTTGCTTCAAGTGTCTAAATAGGTTAAACATTTCATCTTAAATTATTTTTCCATGATCCTGCTCAGTCTACGGGGTCAAGAAATACCTTCAAAGAAAATGATTGTGCGTCTCATCATTTATGCCATTATTAGAATAGAGAAAATTGGCTATAATTTTATGCAGTCATGATTCTAACATCTTTAAAGGTTAATTGAATGAAACCTACAGAAGATGGTAAATTATCCAGTTCAAGTCATAGGGAATGGTGGTGAGGGAAACCCTATTATCTCAGTTCTTAGGGTGCAAAGGAAGAGTGCAGTTAATGCAATCTAAAGGAAAAGATAGCTGAGAAAGTTGATACCCAAAGAAGAGCTAAGGAAATTCCACCACTACCAAATCTTTACTCTACAAAGAGAGAGCAAGAAAATCATGCAACCAAACTGTCTCTCCTCCCAAGACCACTGAAAGCAAGATAATAGTGGTGACTTAGATAATGCATCTGTTAGGGCCAGCATCCTGGACTGACATCAGGGCCAAGGGAAGAAATGTAGGTTAAAGGGAAAAGACCAGAATATATTCCCTGGAAACTCTTTTAAAATGAAAGATTTCAAAAAACATTTTCTGATACAATTTTATTATCTTGTTGCAAATGTGTAACTTAACTCCTTTAATAGGACAAGCAAAACTTTCCATCACCAAACTGATCAAATCATTACATTAATCTCATTTCATTTTTTCTGATGATATATATATATGTATGTATGTATGTATGTAATTATGGCCTATATCCAAGATTCCCTTTGATCAGCAAGCAAAGTTTGAAAAGTGATTTTTGTTAAGTAAACTCATTCCAGAAAAAATTTGACTTCCTGTAAATCTTAAGGATGTCAAATTACATAATTTATTTTAAAAATATTTTCAAATAATCTGTATATTTAATTCGGGTGCTATGAGTTTGTGCTAAGTCATTTCAGTAGTGTCCATCTTTGTGATGTCTTTGGACTGTAGACCATCAGGTATTTCTGACCATGGTATTCTCCAGGCAAGAATACTGGAGAAGTTTGCCATGCCCTCCTCCAGGGAATCTTATGTAAATCTTAAGGATGTCAAATTACATATTTATTTTAAAAATATTTTCAAATAATCTGTATATTTAATTCGGGTGCTATGAGTTTGTGCTAAGTCATTTCAGTAGTGTCCATCTTTGTGATGTCTTTGGACTGTAGACCATCAGGTATTTCTGACCATGGTATTCTCCAGGCAAGAATACTGGAGAAGTTTGCCATGCCCTCCTCCAGGGAATCTTCCTGGCCCAGGAATCAAACTTCCGTCTCTTACATCTTCTGCATCGGCATAAGGATTCTTCACCACTAGTGCCACCTGAGTACTATAGGAAATAATATATATACATACATACACATACTCCCACAATGGCATAATATGTCTTTACTTTTGAGGGAGAGATAACAAAGATATAAAATTTTAACCATAAATCAGAATATAGCTTCAAAGTCTGCAATTTCCCCTTTGAGACATAAGGTATGCTAATTTTTGAGACAAAATTATAATAGAAAGAATGAGAACATTTGAAAATAAGCCTGAGGCAATATAGCAAATAAAGGTCTCATTTACATATATAGAGTTGTATTAGGGGGTGGATATCACAGAATAAATTGCTACAAACAGGATTCAATAGTTCTATGACAAAATGACTAATCAAACAAAGTTTTCTAAAAATGAAGCAGTGAAAGAGATTGCACTGAGCCTAGTTATAGAAAAAATACATATATTTGCAGGATGTATGGCTCTCATTTTTCTTTATTGATCTTCAGACTTCCAGAAATCTTACACCCTTTTTTCTTCCTTGCTCTCTCTCTTTCATGTTCCCATTAAATCTGTGTACTGAAATCTAACACACCTTGTTGTTATTTAGTCACTATGTCCAAATCTTTGTGAACCCATGGACTGTAGCCTGCCAGGCTGTTCTATCCATGGGATTTCCCAGAAAAGAATTCTGGAGTGGGTTGTAATTTCCTTCTCAGAGAATCTTCCCAACCCAGGAATCAAACCTGAGTCTTCTGCTTGCAAGCCAGATTCTTTTACTGCTGAAAAACACAGTTCAGTTCAGTTCAGTTCAGTTCAGTTCAGTTGCTCAGTCATGTCCGACTCTTTGCAACCCCATGGACAGCAGCATGCTAGGTCTCCCTGTCCATCACCAACTCCCAGAGTTTACTCAAACTCATGTCCACTGAGTTGGTGATGCCACCGAACAACACAGAGAGCCCCATAATATGATGGTATTAGGAGCTAGGTCTTTAGGGAGGTGACTAGAATTAGATGAAGTCTGAGGCCTGAGTCCTCATGAACAGGGTCAGTGGCTTTATAGGATCCACTAGAGAGTTACTGCTCTCTGCTCTCCACTCTGAGAGGCCATAAGAACTCAGCAGCCTGCCACTTGGAAGAACACCCTCATCAGAACTTGACCATACTGGCACCTTGATCTCAGACTTCCAGCCTCCAGAACTATGACAAATAATGTTTTGTTGTTTATACACCACTAAGTTAATGGTATTTTGCTATAGCAGTCTGAATGGACTAAGATAGTGTATAGGATCTATCTATAACTTAAACCAATGTATAGAAAAGATATTTGGAGAAGGAAATGGCAACCCACTCCAGTATTCTTGGCTAGGGAATCCCAGGGAGGAGCCTGGTGGCCTGCCGTCTATGGGGTCGCACAGAGTTGGACACGACTGAAGCAACTTAGCAGCAGCAGCAGCAGCATAGAAAAGATAAGAAATTTATAAACATGTAATTATATTCTAGGTGTCTATTTCTTAATCCTCTTTTATTTTTGATGCTCAGTCACTCAGTTGTGTCCAACTCTTTGAGACCCCATGGACTGCAGCACATCAGGCCTCTCAGTCCCTCACCATCTCCCAAAGTTTGCCCAAGTTCATGTCCATTGCATCAGTGATGCCTCCCAGACACCTCACCATCTGACGCCCTCTTCTGCTTCTGCCCTCAGTATTTCCCAGCATCAAGGAATGAGATGGATCTTCACATCAGATGACTAAAATACTGGAGCTTCAACTTCAGCATCAGTCCTTCCACGGAGTATTCAGGGTTGATTTTCTTTAGGATTGACTGATTTAAACTCCTTGCTGTCCAGGGGACTCTTAGCAGTCTTCTCCAGCACCACAGTTTGAAGGCATCAATTCTTTGGCACTCTGCTTTCTTTACAGTCCAATTCTCACAGCTATATGTGACCACTGGGAAGACTTCAGCCTTGACACTATGGACCTTTGTTGGTTATGGACCTTTGTGGGTAGAGCTAGGTCTCTGCTTTCAACACACTGTCTACATTTGTCATAGCTTTTTATAATTTCATAGTATTTCATAGGCAGCTTTTACCAGATTCTGTCTATCCAGAGTTGGCCAAATAATTAAAAACAAAATTTCAATCCGCCAAAGTGACAATGTCATTAGACAGTGTGCCCTAGAAATCACTTTAATCAATCATGCTGTGCTGTGCTGTGATTAGTCACTCAGTTGTGTCCGACTCTTTGTGATCCCGTGGACTGTATTCTGCCAGAATCCTTTGTGCATGGAGATTCTCCAGGCAAGAATATTGGAGTGTGTTTCCATGCCCTCCTCCAGGGGACCTTCCCAACTCAGGGATTGAACCAAGGCCTCCAGTATTGCAGGCAGATTTTCTACCATATGAACCACCTGGGAAGCCCAAACCAATCATAGATACATTGGTCTTACTAATTGGATGAATGAAGTATTTTTCTAGAAAAAGTTCAAACTATAAAAATTGGCATCTTTGACCCAAAACAAACAAACAAAAAAATGTAAGTTCTCTTAAATTTAAATAAGGTTTTTGAAAACTTGAGGAAAAAATTAAATAGGTGATAGAATATAAAATCAAATAAACATATCATAAAGCAAAAACAATAAAAACGGGCACCAACTTCCACCCAGAACACAGAGTGGGCAAAGTATTCTTAAGGAGCGAAGTCAACAGAATTTAAAACAAGCATCCAGCCAAATCACAAATCCAGTGTGAAGAGGGAATGAAGATATTTACCCATGTGTAACAGTAAAAACAAAACAAAACAAAACAAAACAAAACAAAACAAAAAACTATCAATAAGACCTTTCTTTGGGCAAGTTAATTGAAGTAGTGTCTTAGTCCATCTAGGTATCCATAAAAATATACTGTAAACAGGGTGGTTTATAAATAATGCCCTTCTATTTCCCACATTTCTTGAAGGTAAGAAGTCCAAGATCAAGACACCAACAGAGTTGGTATCTGATGAGGAACCACTTATTCACTGACAGACCTCTTCTCACTGTAACGTCTCATGGCAGGAGGAGCCCTGGCTCTCTCTCACATTTCTTTTACAAGTACACTAATCCCATTCAGAAGAGCTTCACCTTCAAGATTTCATCACATTGTATTATAATCACCTCCCAAAGGCTCCACCTCAGAATACTAAAACAATGAAGGTTAGGATTTTAACAGATGAATTTGGGTTGAGGAGGCATATGGACAGAAACATTCAGTTCATTGCAGATGGACTGAAATACAATAGTCAAACAAGGAGGAGGAACACATGAAACTCAGGAAGAAACGATTCAAACTGACCTGAGAATTTTGTACTGGAGAGTATAAATCACAAATCTAGCCAGGGAAGTTCCTGAGTGGTCTGAAATGTCAAATCAGAAAGCTGAGGTTTACCACTTCAAATGCAGAGAAATTCAAAAAGCATACATCAGACAAGCTCAGTACAGAGGTTAGGATGTTAAGCTTTGTGCTACCACAAACTAGTTGAGTGAGTTTGTTAACGTAAATTTACCCTTAAGTGTCACAGTCAAAAGGACTGGACTATAAACATCCAGAAAAACCCTCAGAGGCTGAAGAGAGGATTAAGCCACGTTCTGCCAGGGACAGCATGCAGACGCACAGGACAGGCAGAGGAGCAACAACACCAGGAAGACATTTTCAAATGTGGACAGTGTAGTCTGGGGTTAAGGGGTGAAGTTTATATTCTAATATGTGAAAATTAGTGTTGAGAAATTAAATTGTTAGTCACTGATTAAGGAAAGAAAATCACTCCCTGAATAAGGTGACTATTCTCATTGACCTGAAAAAATGCATAATGGAAGAGCTAGACACTATTTAAATAATTCTATTTCATTATAGACTGTGTGAAAAAATATTTCTGCAACTTTATACCTTATTGTAGTGTTTTTAAAATGTAAGGCAGTTATAGGTGAGGGTGGCTCAGTGGTAAAGAATCAGTCTACCAATGCAGGGGACACAGGAGACTTGGGTTTGATCCTCTGGAAAAAGAAATGACAACTCACTCCAGTATTCCTACGTGGAAAATTCCCTGGACAGAGCCTAGTGGGCTACAGTCCATGGGGTTGCAAAGAGTCAGTCATGACTTAAGAGACTGAGCACACACATAGGTGCAATAGCTGAATTTATTTCCACATTTAAATTTGTCAGCGGACAGGAACAAATGCAGCTATTTGTCTTTCTTTACACTGCAGCACTTTGGGAGGGTCCTTTGTGCAGGCTATGATATATCACTTCTCCCAGAAACATGTATCTTCCTATTACAGGGCTTCTGACTGTCATTTGGGCACAGATTAATTTTTAACATCATATAAGAAAGTACAGAGCTGAAACCTCTTGTTTTTCCCTGCCTTTTTATGTTTCCTAACAATAGAGCTGTCAAGTATGATTGGTAATATTCACAAAAACATGATTTGTTCATGTTTTCTAAACTCAGCTCAACCTGCATTGTTGCTCAACAATGCTTTATTAATTCTTACTGTATCTTCCAGAGCAGTGTTATCCTCAGCTTGAATTAAGACATTCCCCTCCATTCTGTTATGATTTGGAAAAACTGAAAACACATTTTTTAACCCTAACCTTTCTGCTTATCTCTTCTTTAACATTTCCTTTCCTCCTCCAGAGAGAGAGATTGAGAAACAGAAAGAATCTCTTTCTTTTCAGTAAATATATGTATTAATCTGAGTCAATCCAAAGCCATCTCTTTGAATGTGTATTCTGTTGTTCAATCACTAAGTCATGTCCGACTCTTTGTGACCCAGTGGACTGCTGCATGCCAGGCTTCCTTATCCTTCACCATCTCCACAGCCTTCAGTCTTCCCTAGCATCAGAGTCTTTTCCAATGAGTTTTCTCTTCCCCTGAGGTGACTAAAGTATTGGGGCTTCAGCCTCAGCATGCATACTTATATTGGGTATTTACTGTGCTTCAGATATCAGTCTAAGCAAAATAATGAAACAAGTATAGAGAAAAGAGAGAACAATCCCTGCCTTAATAGTTTAGCATTTTAGCTCTAAACTTTCCAAGATGATAGCCACTGGCCATGGATGGCTATGTAAATTATAACTAAAAATAAGTTAGATAAAATTATGATACATATTCTCAGCATTCTATCTATATTTATAAAATACATATGTGGAAAATTAAACTATATATCACATAGTATACTGCCATGGGGGAAAACAAAAGATGGGAAAGTTATAGAAAGCATGAGAGTGAGGTATAATCTCTTTTAAAACGGTGCACGTCTGTGCTTAGTCACTTCAGTCATATCCAACTCTTTGTGACCCCATGGACCATAGCCCACCAGGCTCTTCTATCCAAGGGGTTTTCCCAGCAAGAATACTGGAGTTGGTTGTCATGTCCTACTCCAGGGGATCTTCTCAACCCAGGGATCAAACTCTGTCTCTACATCTTCTGCACTGCAGGTGGATTCTTTACCACCTGACCCATCATTGCAGTCATGATAAAGGTATTCAGGGGGAATTCTGTTTAAATTTGGGTATAGACAAAGATGGGAGCAAGCTATGTAGATATGATGAAAGAGGGTATTTTAATAAGCGAGATTGCTGACTATAAATGTTCTAAGGTATGAGTGTGCTTAATTTATACCAAAAAGGGCATGAGGACTTGTTAGTCTGAATAAGAGTAATAATATGAGAAGTAAGGAAGAGGCTTTGTAGCCATGGCAACAGGGAGAAGTGTTCAGATATATAATATATTCTGAACAAGAAGCCAACAACATATGCTGATGGAATTATTGTGAGGTGTGTTCAGTGACTTCAAGATCAAGGGTAGTGTACCTGTAAATTTAAAGGAGAGAGACTGAAAGATAAGCAGATTCTTAGTGGGAGTGTTCCAATTAGAATATGGGTTTGGGTCTTGTGAAAGACCTATTTGAGATCCAGTCAAAGAAGCTGCTGCTGTTGCTGCTAAGTCACTTCAGTCATGTCCAACTCCATGTGACCCCATACACGGCAGCCCACCAGGCTCCTCCATCCATGGGATTTTACAGGTGAGAGTACTGGAGTGGGCTGCCATTGCCTTCTCCAATCAAAGAAGCTAAATAGTGCTAAAAATACATTTTAAGAAAATTATTTTCTAAAAGATATATTGTTAGAGTACAGGATTGAGATAAAAATATAGTACTTGCTAGCCAATTAAAAGCACCTCAAGGTATTTAATGGAAAATATCATGCAGAGATCAGTAAAATGGAAAATTCCAAGAACTGGGTCCTGGATATCCCCAGAATTTTTTCCAGGATATCAAAAAATAATTCTAGTATTTTTGGACAAAATGAAGAGTATTTGTTTTCTTAAAGTCATAGGAACAAATAATTTTTAAGAGACTGATAAACAGGCCCTGATATCTGGAAAGATTGAAGGCAAAAGAAGAAAGGGGTGGCAGAGGATGAGATGGTTAGATAGCATCATCGAATCAATGGATATGAATTTGGGCAAACTTTGAGAGATAGTGAAGGCCAGGGAAGCCTAGGGGTGCTGCAGCCCATGGGGTCACAAAGAGCTGGACATGACCTAGCAAGTGAACAACAACCAACCTTTACCAAATGTTGCTACAAGATCAAGTAAAGTGAATGTAGGAAACTGATCATTGGAAGTAATATGTATGTGTACTAAGTTTTCGTGACCCCATGGACTGTAGCGTGCCAGGCTCCTCTGTCCCTGGGATTCTCCAGGCAAGAATTCTGAAGTGGGTTGCAATTTCCTCCTCCAGGAGATCTTTCCAACATAGGGATTAAACCCGGGTCTCCAGCATTGCAGATGGAATCTTTAGCATCTGAGCCATAGGGAAGCCCATGGTTCACAATAAGTAGCTCCAATTTCTAGGTAAAATCATTTATCAGTTGCAATAGATTCTACCTTTTCAAAACTATCACATCAGTTGCCTTATTTTTCTAGTTTCATCTCTCTGCTATCAATGTATATCAACTTCAAAAGTTCAGTTATACATGTTCATATAAGCCTTTGCATCCTCTCATCTCATTCAAGAGAGACTTAGCTCCAAGTCACCATTTTATCCTAGTTGTATTAATTTTCAAAATAAAGTTTTCTATCTTGTCATTCTTATTAGGAAAAATCTATTATTTATGCCACGTACCAAATGTGCAATTCCATTTCACTTTGAATGTTTCCATTGAATATATTCAATAGTTTATTTTTAATGTTCTCCAATTAATCATACACATCAACTCTAGGCCTGTCATCTCTCTGTACAAACCATTTCTTGAAATAGTTACCTTTGAACTCTGGCTATATTTCCTCACTACCTTCCTCTCCTCAACCAAGAAAAGTCTGTTTTCTTTCTTAACCTCTCTGAAATAACACTTCTAAAATCTTCATTGATTTTTTCCACCTGAAAAACTAGTAGTTAGTATCCTTTTACTTGCTCTCTCAGCATTTATTGTGCTTGTTGACACTATTTTGAAACGATTCTGTGATGTCACACTCTAGATGTCACACTTTCTATGAACATTCATTTATTCTTTCTTAATCTCTTATCCACAGTATTGATCAGTATATTAGGGATACATTTTAACTTTTTCATTGATCCCTAGCAAAGTCCCATTACTGCTCCCACATTAATAATTACTTGTGTAAAGATCACACACAAAGTTCTATATCCAGTTTAACCTCATTCTTTGAAATAGCAATTTTGCATCTTTATTTGAACATCTATTTCAAAGGACTGCCACAGGTACTAAAAATGAGTTGACAGTCTCCATCCTTGGAAGAATTTTATTTCCCAGCCTTGCCTAAGTTATCTATCACTGGGGATAAAACCAACTAAATATCACAATTCAGCAACAAAGAGTAACTGTGGATAACTTTGTCCCTTTAATTTCTAATTCTCCACAATACACTTTCCATTCTACATCTTAAATGTTTCTTAAATTAGTGTGAAGGTGTCTGTGTCCAAAGCACTTATTTTGAGCAATCCTTAGCTCTCATCTAGTCCCCGGTAGCAACATTTTCATTTTCTTCCTTCCAAATCTTTTGTCCCTCCAATTTTTCTTCACTCAATAATGAGTGTTTAATTTTTTAAATGAAGTTCTGATAACAATAAAACAAAATTTTCTCTTATTAGTCACTTGACTAACTACGCTTTAGTATGAAGAATAAACTCACTTTAAAAACAAAACAACAACAACAAAACCCCCTGCAGCATCTGGGCCTGTCTTATCTTTCCTACTTCCCCTACAATTGAAGAACACCTGCCTGTCAGTGCATCAGTCACACTGGCCTTACATTTCACACAAACATTCATACAAGCACGTACGTTTTTTTTTCCTCCTTTCATTACTATCCTGCTGAACTACTTTTTTTTTTCTTCAGGAAATTCTTTATTACTCCATTAGATGAAGTCAGATTTTATATCATGCATTTTCCAGAACTGTACAACTGTCTATCACAGCTTTCAATTGTAATAATTTTAATTTCAGATATTTGGATGTAATTATGTCACTTGTTTCTATTTCCTTTAGACGATACAGTCTCAAGACCTGGCGTTTCTTACACATGAAGTACGGATTTTCAGTGTGTAATATGGTCTCTGGAATTACAACCCTAAATAAATAATTTGTAAAATTAATCAGTTAAATTCTGTCAATTAACATGGTCTACAGTTTGATTCTGGGCTTCCCTAGTGGCTCACCTGGTAAGGAATCTGCCTGCAATGCAGAACACTTTGGTTCAATCCCTGGATTGGGAAGATCCCCTGGAGAAGGGAAAGGCTACCCACTCCAGTATTCTGGCCTAGAGAATTCCACGGACGGTATAGTCCATGGGGTCACAAAGAGTAGGACACAGAGTGACTTTCGCTATTTGATTCTAAGGGCTTCCCTGGTGGCTCAGTGGTAAAGAATCCGCCTGTCAATGCAAGAGAGGTGGGTTCAATACCTAGATCAGGAAGATCCCCTGGATAAGGTATTGGCAACCCACTCTAGTACACTTGCCCGGGAAATCCCATGGACAGAGAAGTCTGGCAGGCTCATGTGGTAGCAAAATGTCAGACAAGACTTAGTGACTAGAAAATGATTTAATTCTAAACTACTTTTATGACTTTATAGACTATAATTGCTCTACATCTTCTCAGCCTAACACTTTATAAAAACAATAAAATAACACTTTTTGACTTGCTCTTTCTAAAGGTGTTTCTTTTATACATTTTTCTCAGTGCTTCATGCTGTTTCCCTGACCACGGGGCCCTCCAAACAAATTTTCCATTTATCTTTTGAAACTGTACACACATTTGAAAGCCTACCTTGAAAAATTTCTCATTAATATAATATTTCCTTTCTTTTAGTTTCCTGATATTAAAAAAAATCTTTTCAAAGGCATTAAAAATCTCTATTGCATTATAGCAACTTGTATATTTTCTTACTTTTGTCCCCAAGGGGATTGCAAACTCTGAGCAAGGGCACTGTCTCCTTTTGCTTTCTATCCTTGCAACATCTGACTCAGTGCTTTGATGGTTGAAGTCAATAACTGTTTGTTTGTTTAAGATGGAACATGCAAGGTCACAGAGACTAGGCAAGTATTAGAATCCATGTCACCTCACCCCCATTATGGTATAATTAAATCTTGCATGAAAATTTGCTGACAATTCAATGAACAAATTCTATCATTTAAAATGCAACTTTTAGCAGATGTGAAGCCTAGGACTACATGGCAATAATAATTCATAGCATTTATTTTTTGATTTAAAAAGTCTAATTATATTTTCATCTTTTAGGCTTAGATTTGGAGAGTTGCCTAATACTTCTCTACATGGTAATAATCTTGGTACATTAGATAAGTCATACTTCAAATAGGCTTA
>SJYC01015660.1:0-10367 GCA_006408675.1 Madoqua kirkii
CCAAAGATCTAAACAGGCATTTCTCCAAAGAAGACATACGGATGGCTAACAAACACATGAAAAGATGCTCAACATCACTCATTATCAGAGAAATGCAAATCAAGACCACAATGAGGTACCACTTCACACCAGTCAGAATGGCTGCGATCCAAAAATCTACAAGCAATAAATGCTGGAGAGGATGTGGAGAAAAGGGAACCCTCTTACACTGTTGGTGGGAATGCAAACTAGTACAGCCATTATGGAAAGCAGTGTGGAGATTCCTTAAAGAATTGCAAATAGAGCTGCTTTATGACCCAGCAATCCCACTGCTGGGCATACACACCGAGGAAACTCGAATTGAAAGACACACATGTACCCCAATGTTCATTGCAGCACTGTTTATAATCGCCAGGACATGGAAACAACCCAGATGTCCATCAGCAGATGAATGGATAAGAAAGCAATGGTACATATACACAATGGAGTGTTAGCCCTCAAAAGAATAAGTTGGAAGCAGTTCTAATGAGATGGATGAAACTGGAGCCAATTATACAGAGTGAAGTAAGCCAGAAAGAAAAACACCAATACAGTATACTGACACATATATATGGAATTTAGAAGATAGTAATGATGACCCCGAAAATGAGACAATATAAGAGACACAGAGGTATAGAACGGACTTTTGGCTTCAGAGGGAGAGGGAGAGGGTGGGAAGATCTGGGAGAATGACAACGAAACATGTATACAATCATATGGGAGATGAAGCGCTAGTCTATGTTCAATACAGGATACAGGAAGCTTGGGGCCGGTGTACGGGATGAACCGGGGAGATGGGCAGGGAAGGGAAGTGGGAGGGGGCTTTAGCATGGGGAGATCGTGTGCACCTGTGGCTGATTCATGTTGATGTATGGCAGAACCAATACAGTACTGTGAAATGGAATAAAGCATTAAACAAAACAAAACAAAACAAAACAAAACAAAAAAAGACCTTAAGAAAAATAAAATAAAATTCTGTGTTGCCATGACACACACACACACAAAAAGAATGTGAAGTCACTCAGTCGTGTCTGACTCCTAGTGACCTCATGGACTTCAGCCCACCAGGCTCCTCTGTCCAGGGGACTTTTCAGGCAAGAGTACTGGAGTGGGGTGCCATTGCCTTCTCCATGTAGATGTCTATAGAATCTTTATTCATATTTACCAAAATTTGGAAGCAACCAAGATGGACTTCAGTAGGTGGATGGATAAATAAACTCTGATACATCTAGACACTGGAATATTATTCAGTGTGAGCCTTGAAAACACATGAGAAAATTTCAATGCATTCTACTAAAGGAAAGTAGCTAATCTGAAAATGCTACATACTATGTGCTTCCAAGTATATAACATTCTAGAAAAGGCAAAACTATGATCATTGATTGCCAAGGGTTGTAGGGAAGAGAGGAATAAATAGGCAGAGCACAGAGAATTCTTGGGACAGAAAAACATTCTATGGGATACTAAAATTTTGGATACATGTCCTTATACATTTGTCCAAACCCATAGTCTGTACAGCACCAAGAGGGATCCCTAGTGTAAGCTATGGATTGCAGGTGATTATAATGTGCCAAAGAACAGGCAACTACACATAAGTGTCTATAATACATGCATATATAATATGAATGACATTCTAATAACTACAGCTGCCTTAGAGTCAAGGTCCTATTCTATTCTAAGGTATATTAAAGCAGAGATTAATCATAAATGACAACTTGTTAGGAAAGATAGCACAGACCATGTTTAAATAACAGATCCAGGTGTTGGACTAAATTTGTGTTCTCAAACCTGGCTATATATCAGAATCATCTGGTAATCTTGTACAAAGTACAGATTTCCTGGCTCCATGCTGACCTGCTGAATCAATCTCTAGTGGCCAGAGCCTGGGAATCTATATTGCTTAAAAGCACTCCAGGTAATTCTTCTGTTACCGTGCATCCAGGAGCATTGGACTGAATGCCCTGTAGGTCTTTCTATTCAGAGATTTTATGAACCTATGGTTTTGTGAATAAAAAGATGAATGATCCTTTAATACATCTGTGGCCATTGAAACTTTATTTTTAGTCTTTTGAACATTTGAAAATACTTCTGCTTCAGTAAATATGACACAATGCAGTTTTACAAGGAAAGCTACTTTTAGGTTTCTGCAAAAGGTTTACTGCAAAATCTGATCTTTGGTATTATTGTCTAACAACATGAGGTAATGTTGCATGGTATCAAAGCCTCATATCATTAAGGGAATGCATGTAATTTATCCCTTCCAGAGTGCTTTAGAATAACACCTTGTACATAGTAGATACTTAATAAACTATTGGATACATGAGGGAAATATATATGTTTCAGGGTACTCATGATTTTTGATTTCTTTTGTCTATTTGCTAAGTATATAAGGTGAATGATCTACCAAGACTGAAAACCCTTAGATTTGTGCCATGTCTCACTATGATCTCTGTAGCTGAGAGTATAAGCACTACTTAACATTGTTGGAGCCTAATATCCACCTCTCAGAGTAATGTATATTTACTATTTTGCAACAGTTTTTATATTCTTATCTGGAAATACAAAGCAAGAACTCTAAAATTCTAAGGAATGGTACATGGTGTCAAAATAAACCGTTGTTTCCAGAAAAAGCATATTTTCTTTAAACAGTTGGTTGACTTAATAGAGATAATCAGTTGATTAGTTTATATTTCAAGGACATATTGTTGTTGATCAGTTGCTCAGTTGTGACCAACTGTTTTGTGACCCCATGGACTCCAGCATGCCAGGCCTCCCAGTCTATCACCATCTCCTAGAGCTTACTCAAATTCAAGTTCATTGAATTGCTGATGCCATTCAACCATCTTGACCTCTGTTATCTCCTCCTGCCTTCAATCTTTCCCAGCATCACGGGGTCTTTTCTAATGAGTCAGTTCTTTGCATCAAATGGCCGAAGTATTAGAGCTTCACCTTCAGCATCAGTTGTTCCAATGAACACTCAGGACTGATTTCCTTTACGATGGACTGGTTGGATCTTCTTGCAGTTCAAGGGACTCTCAAGAGTCTTCTCCAACACCACACTTCAAAAGCATCAATTCTTCGATGCTCAGTTTTCTTTATAGTCCAACTCACATCCATACATGACTACTGGAAAGACACTACATGTGTTAGTGTTGTATAAGCTGTTAATTTTCAGGAATTATTGGGAAACCTCTAGTTATAACTATTTGCTATTAGTGAATATATGGTTTGATAAATAAGAGATATTTCTTATTGTAGGAAATTATAAGGAAATATGGGGTGAGCTTACGTGTTAAAATCAGCACTTTGCAAATTCTTGTTAAATAAATGAATTATTGAATTAAGGAAAAAAGAAATGATTGTCAAATTATTTCCCAAATCTCAATAAGGATTCTCTAGCCAGAGTGAACTTAAGTCTAATTCATATCATCTTATGATATGCTTAAAAAGTATTCAGTGCTTTCCATTTTGCTGCTTAAAAACTCACCTTCTATTCAAGCATTCGACACCCTGTGTAATTTGTCCTTTGCCACTTTTTCCCTTGTTACGTTATGTCATTCTTCCTCCATTAGTGTTTTGACACATCTAACTTTTTCCTAATTCAAGAACTTTTCATACCTTGCTCTACTGGGGACTGGCTCTTTTCTAATCTGGTCCTTACACTTAATGGCTCTGTGACTCTGTCTCTTTGGGGCTTGAATTCTGCTCCACTGCTTCTTAGTTCTGTGACCATGAACAAATCATTCAGTTTCTCTATGCCTCAGGTTTATCCATCTGTAAAAGTTAGCAGTAGTATCCACCTCAAAGGAGTGTATAAGGAATGCATACAAATTAATGAAAAACATGCTTAGAATGGTCCCTGCCACACACTAAAAACTTGGTAAATGTTGCTTTTTATTACCATATTTTGTAATTACTATATTTATTTACTTATTTATTGCTTATTTTTCTTTATATGGTATTAGACTGTCACTGTGTAAAGAAGAGGACCAAGCTGTAGCTTTAATATGAAGAGCCTTAGACCCAGAGTAAAAGACATAGGTTGTCAGCTTGGCATTGAAACTTGTTTGATCTTGAGTATGAAACATCATTTTTTTGAAATTCCATTTCCTCATTTGCAAAAAGAAAGAAAGAGATTGGATGAAATATGTTCATTCTTCTCTGAACATTAGGTAAGAATATTTCTAATTTTGAAATAGTTGAGCCTCATTCCAAAAGTTATATAAATATTTCTACTTTATAAAATATTCTTGAAAATGTATTTTTGTCTCTCTGGTAAATAATGAGAATTCTTTGCTGAATTATGATAGGAAAACAATGACTAAAGGTTGTTTGAGAAAGTACATAGATATAAAGGATACCTACAGATGCCCAGTCACACTTAAAGGATAATGGAGGAAGAATTTATGGTGTGATAAAATAAAACCCTGTTTAAAAAACAAATAGTTTGATTTAAACTTGGATTTGGGCCCCCTTGGTCCATTTTTGTTTCATTTACCTTCACATCACCAAGGTAAATGTACATATACAAGGACAATGATTAGATCTGTTACTTTAATGATTATTTTAAAAAGTTTCCTACAAGATTTGTCTTGTCTCAGAGAATAATGACAAATGTAATTCACTTCTGTATCTGATAAAATGCTCAATGGTAAACTGGAACCAGGAGATAGATGATAGTAGCTTCATTAAAGAAAGAGAACCAGACACAGTGAGAGGAAAAAAAAAATATGTTGAATGGCTCTAATATACTAAGCACTTTACATATCACAAAGTTTTGCTTTGAAACTCCTCTCCTAGTTCTTCTCCTACTTCCTGATTTCCTTATTTAATAATTAACTCTGTTCTATCAATTCGACTTCCATGGAAACCTCTTGAATCATATATTACTGTTACTTCTGTCACTGCCTTAGTTTCGGCTACCATTGTCTCTTACATAACTGACAACAACCTTCTGATTTGTTCCTCTTTTTCCAGGCTTATGTCTGATCCAGCCAGTTCTATGTACTAAGCCACCCTAGTGTTAGACACTCAGTCATGTCTGATTCTTTGCACCCCCACAGACTGTAGCTCACAGGCTCCTCTGTCCATGGGATTCTCGAGACAAGAATACTGGAGTGAGTTGCCATGCCCTCCTCCAGACGGTCTTCCTGAGCCAGGGATTGGACCCAGGTTTCCCACATTTCAGGCAGACTCTTAACATCTGAATTACCAGGGAACCCCAAAGTTTTTTCTAAACTACACATCTGAGGCATTTTCTTGTCTTCCACAAAGTCCCACTGACGATGCCTTTCAAAGCACTCATGCCTCCATCCTTTCCTTTCTAGCCTTCATACCACGTGTCTCACTCTGTGCTCCTGCCCCAAGATGCGCTAGACCCAGACACACTGTGGCATCATAGTGAGCATCCCATGCATCAGGTCAGATGGACAGATGGTAGGTTCAGTAGTGATTGGTTTCTGATCTTGAGATTTAAATGCAATATACAAGTGGATTAGTATGGTGTGTGACCCAGAGAAAGCTCTCTAAAAAGGCTGATCATTGTATTTACTTTAGTGTCCCCTCTACATAGAATTCCATACCTCCATTATCTCTTCCTCTCCCCTGTTTCTCTTGATCATCTTCTTTGTGTGCTTCAGGTATTTCATAACACGTTATTTTATCTAAGAGTATGTCCCTTAGTTCTTAAGATTGCAGTGATAATTCTCCTATATATATCATTTTCTCTGTTGAAGCCCTATCTTAAATCTGCCCCTTGCATATTTTCTACAGTGCAAAATAAGCTTCTTGAGTATAGTGACTTCATTTTTTTTTTATTATATTATCTCTAGTATATTTTACAGATGCCACTGGAGTTGGTAGCCACTTCCTTCTCCAGGGGATCTTCCCAACCCAGGGATCGAACCCAAGTGCCCTGCATTGCAGGCAGGTCCTTTACCATCTAGGCCACCAGGGAAGCTCAAATATTTGTGAATGGAAATGAGTAAAACTAATGATAGATACTATTATGTGCCAGACCCCGAGATAAGCTTGTAACTAATGATTTACATATATGTATGTAAAATATATAAATATTTTATATAAAACTTTTTCTATATCATATATGGACAGAGGAGCCTGGAAGGCTACAGTCCATGGGGTCACAAAGAGTCAGACAGAACTGAGTGACTAACACACATATATATATATGTACATTTAAATATATATTTAAACATTTTTAAATAATTTTATAATTCTCTGATGCATTACTGTCTTCACTTAGCTGATAAGAAATGTAAGGCTCCAAGACAATAATTCTTCTCTGCTTGTAGAAGCTGGAATTTGAGCTTACATACAACTCTAAATTTGCCACATCACATGTCTCCAGTTTATGGCAAAGTGTTATAGTGAAAGAAACTTCTATTAAGAAAAGAAATGGAAGAAAATAGAATATAGTATACTCTGACATGTTTGGAAGATGACTAATAGGATGATATTTACTGCAGTCTTGTCGCAGTTTAGTCGCTAAGTCATATCTGACTCTTACTACCCCACGGACTGTAGCCCATCAGGCTCCTCTGCCCATGGGATTTCCCAGGCAAGAACACTGGAGTGGGTTGCCATTGCTTCTCCAGGGAATCTTCATTATTGTTCAAAATGGTGGGTAACTGGTATTTTTAATTCATAGAAATGAAAGGTAGTAATAAGTAGGACTTGTGGTACCTTGGCGAGGTCCATCCCCAGTGGATCCAGGGTGATTCGAAGGTGAGATGGAGTCAGTGTCCTAGGAAAAAACTTATTTAATTACAGGTATATAGAGAGATTAGAAACGGATAGTGCAGTAAGAAAATTAGTGGAGAAAAAGAAGCTGAATAACTTGGTTTACATGGAATACCAATCACCACCTACGCAGGCTATAGATGTGTTTCCGTTCTCCCGAAGGAGAGGAGGCACTGAAGCCTCCCCGGTCCGATCTTAGAAGCCCAGGCAAAATTAACAGGCTTGGCGAGTACCCACATTCCAGATGGAAATTCAGCCAGAGAAATGGAGAGCAAGAAAGAAACCACATGGGGGAATCAGTCTTTCCAGAAACTGATCTGATTTTTTTATTTTTTAGGTTTGCTTATATACCTTTTGTTACACATAGAGACAAATGGCAGTTTTAAAGTCATGTGGGGGTTAGCAGTCCTGACCTTTATCAAAAGCAGGTACTTTATATAAAAAAAGGTCTTAGGGATTTTACATCATCTTCTGGCCATGAGGCCTGCTGACATTTTACGACCCTTTCTTTCTAATAACCAAAACACTTATTTTTTCCAGGGATGTTTTTTCTTAAACCAAGCACCACCCTCTGAGGGTAGCAGAAAAAGTTGCATTCCTATAGGGTGAGGGTATAATGAGTCACAACCAAGAAACAATTTATTTAACCCAAGGTTAACATGATTAATCTTAAAGGTTAATACTTATTTCTCCTAGTGCTAGTTATATTCATTATAAGGACAGGGAATATGGAGATTTAGCAGCAAAACATCAGCCCAACAAATGAAAATCCTTTCACCAATGTTCCCCTTAAGATCTATTTAGTCTTAAGATAGTGATAAAGTTACATTTTTACATAGCAAGGACACAGTGATTTATAGCAAAGTACAGTGATCTGTAACAAAATAGAAAATTTATTAACTCAAAAAGTCTCAATTGCTAACATAAAAAATCTACTATATTTTCTTTTCTATATTCCAAATACATTAATATATTCCCAGGAGCCTAAGGATATGGAGGCCTGGCGGCATTCATTGACTCAACAATGAGAAAAGCCCTATGGTAATTAAGACTTTCAAAATACTCTAAAACTCTCTGTGCTGTTTATGGTTGAGAGGTAGTAAACAATTAGGTGCATAGTGGCAGGAGTATGGCTAATCCTGTCATACAAGCTAGTTTGCCAGCAGAGAGGTTTGACCTGAGATACCCTTGTCCCACCTAGGGCAGGGAATTAGCAGCAATTATTGGCACAACAAATGAAAAAAAAAACCTTCACCAATATAAGTTCTAATCAACCCACTATACTATACTAATAATCTTCGAACTTCTCAAAAAAGTCTGTATTTAGAAAGTTATAAAGCATCTCATGCTTGTCACAGTTGGGAGGCTGTAAACAATCACATGTGGCTGGACGAACCTACTCAGGCAGGCTAGAGAACCTTCAGAGGAGTTTGTAAGTTGAAACACTCTTGTCACGCCCAGGAATTTTTATTGACTTGGAGCTGCATGTTTACTCATTCTCCAGGAGAACCGGTGGGGAACAGCCCCCCATAAATCAGAGGTGTAAGTGAGAGCATGAAACAGTAAAGTAGGTAGACTCTGGTTTTGGGAGTGGATGCTCGGGAACAGAGGGTTTCCTGAGGCTTGATTACATCTTTGCATATGCCAAGCCTCCTTCCTCATGACCTTTGCCATGGGCAGAGTTCCTCACGCTGGCTCCCGGCAGTACCTTCCTTTGGGTCTTGTGGCACTGACATGGGATCTGGCACGGCAGCCTTCTCTGTGATCTTCCTCTGCATGCACCTCCGCGGGGCCCATGGATTTTAGTCTTCCCTTCCTTACTTGTAGCTAATGTGTTTTTATGTACACTCTCACAGAGACTGTACTGGCATCTCTGAGCAAAATTCTGCTGAAGAACATATGCCCTGGTATGAGAAGTGTGTTATTTGACTGGAGAGCTATCTCATTCATCTGAAAGAAAACCGACTTTTTTTTTGGCTGAATGTAGCCAGCTCTCATTCAGAACTCTGATTCCATGTAGAGGTAAGGTTACAAGGCCTCCTCTGTCTTTAGCTAGATTTTGATCATTCTCCCTTTTGAATTTGTAAAGAAAACCTTCTCTGTAGGCCTGAAAATTCTTACAGTGAGTCTTAAACCCAAGAGAAAGTGACTTTTTCAAAGTGTGGAGAAAAATTGGCCAGGTTTGAGTGTTTTGAATTTAAAGTGGCAACTGTGTGCCAAAATCATGAAAAACATACACATATCCCTTGCTTGTACTCATTTGCAATAACTTACAGATTATATGGCTGTGAATCAGTTGTACAAACAGAAATAAGGTACAAATTCTCTGGCACTTTGTGCAAGGAGGTTGTTGCTCAGTTTACAGTGGCTAGATTTTATACAGAAGGATTTCCCTTCACATTTTGTGACATCTACAGCATTTTACACATCAAAACACATTATCATTTTGAAGCTCTTTCATATCACCATTAGTAAGAGTTCTTTGTCTCTTACACCAGAGGTTCAAGCTCCTATTTAATGAGAGTCTACAAACTGGTTGATTATATATCAAGGTAAAAAGACAGCATGATTTCAGTTTTGACACATGGTCTTTTCCCTAGTAAACTAAAACCCATAACAGTCTTTGGCAAACCATCGTCAAGACATCTGAAAACAAATTTTATGAAACAACAAAATCATCCTTTCTTGTGTGTCCTCTATGTTTGCACAATGCTTTCAGCTCACAAATTCAGTTGCTTTTATTAGCTCTAATTTAACAATTTGGATTAGACTAATAATTTTGAATGTCTGCTTTTTAGTAATCATTAAACTAGCCTTATGCAATCTTCACTAAAATTATAAGAGGCAGGCTGTATTATTTCTTGTTCTATGAAAAGGAAACTGAGGTTCAAAGAAGTTCAATTATATGATCCAAATCACACACAGGTAATCAATGTTACAAACAATTTTATTCAAAATTTAGCACCTATTTTTCTGGCATTCTACTTTATTCTACAACTAGACATAACTCCTTTAGGAATTAATGCCAGTCTTAGCTACAGCTAAATTATTTAGTAACACTGAAAAAAAAAATTACTCTTAAGTAGATTTAAGAATTTCCCTAAATGAGGCATTTGAAAAATTTCCAAATTATTTCTAACTACTATATCAGTTCAGTTCAGTCACTCAGTCATGTCCGATTCTTTGCGACCCCATGAATCGCAGTACACCAGGCCTCCCTGTTCATCACCATCTCCCGGAGTTCACTCAGACTCATGTCCATTGAGTGTGATGCCATTCAGCCATCTCATCCTCGGACATCTCCTTCTCTTCCTGCCCCTAATCCCTCCCAGCATCAGAGTCTTTTCCAATGAGTCAACTCTTCGCATGAGGTGGCCAAAGTACTGGAGTTTCAGCTTCAGCTTCATTCCTTCCAAAGAAATCCCAGGGCTGATCTCCTTCAGAATGGATTGGTTGAATCTCCTTGCAGTCCAAGGGACGCTCAAGACTCTTCTCCAATACCACAGTTCAAAAGCATCAGTTCTTCAGTGCTCAGCCTTCTTCACAGTCCAACTCTCACATCCATACATGACCACAGGAAAAACCATAGC
>SJYC01015661.1:0-12814 GCA_006408675.1 Madoqua kirkii
TGTTGGCTGTGGTTTTGTCATATATAGCTTTTATTATGTTGAGGTACGTTCCTTCTATTCCTGCTTTCTGGAGAGTTTTTATCATAAATGGATGTTGGATTTTGTCAAAGGCCTTCTCTGCATCTATTGAGATAATCATATGACCTTTATTTTTCAATTTATTAATGTGGTGAATTACATTGATTGATTTGTGGATATTGAAGAATCCTTGCATCCCTGGTATAAAGCCCACTTGGTCATGGTGTATGATCTTTTTAATGTGTTGTTGGATTCTGATTGCTAGGATTTTGTTAAGAATTTTTGCATCTATGTTCATCAGTGATATTGACTTATAGTTTTCTTTTTTTTGTAGCGTCCTTGTCAGGTTTTGGTATTAGGGTGATGGTGGCCTCATAGAATGAGTTTGGTAGTTTTCCTTCCTCTGTAATTTTCTGGAATAGTTTCAGTAAGATAGGTGTTAGCTCTTCCCGAAATTTTTGGTAGAATTCAGCTGTGAAGCCGTCTGGACCTGGGCTTTTGTTTGCTGGAAGATTTCTGATTATAGTTTCAATTTCCACAGAGGTTAAAGCACTTTTCACTTTCATGAATTGGAGAAGGAAATGGCAACCCACTCCAGTGTTCTTGCCTGGAGAATCCCAGGAACGGCAGAGCCTGGTGGGCTGCCATCTATGGGGTCGCACAGAGTTGGACACGACTGAAGCAACTTAGCAGCAGAAGCAGCCAGTACAATGATATGATAAGGTCTCTGATATTATTTTGGTTGGTAAGTTGTTCTTCAGTAGATTACTCAGGGAAAGCACATGAAAACAATATTGTTTTCACTCTCAGCAACTTTTCCCATTTGAGCACTTCTGAGAAGAAGCCATAGAGGGTTCATTTCAAGAGATGATGGGGGTGGACTTAGTCCTTTATGCTTATCACAAGGCTGCTTGCCCTCATTCACAGGTGGAGTAGGCAGAACCCGTCCCAAGGTCAGTCGATGTTCTCAAAGTGTCTACCACACTTCTTAGTGATGATCTGGCCGCATCTTTGAGTTTCTCTTGCTCTCAGTTCATCTGCTACCCCACTGCTTCTTTCTGCTATCTTGTACATAGATGATAATAACATCCACAATCTTGTTGATGCCTGATTTCTACCTGATTGTACTCAGGATTTCCTAGAGTTAACTTGTCACTTAGTTTGGTATTTGTTCTTCTTTGTGTTCTATGAGCTTCTGGATTTGTGGTTTGGTACTTATCACTAATTTTGGGAAATATCTGTGCTTATCCCTTTCTTCTTCTGATATTGCCATTGCACAGATGTGAGTGTGTGTGTGTACTCAGTCATACACGATTCTTTGCGACCCCATGGACTGTAGCCCACAGGCTCCTCTGTCCACAAAATTTTCCAGGCAGGAATACAGAAGTGGGTTGCCAGTTCATCCTCCAGGGTATCTTCCTCACCGAGGGATCAAACCCACATCTCCTTCACTGGCAGGTGGGGTCTTCACCACTGAGCCACCTGGGAAGCATGTATGTTATGCATTTTCTAATTGCCCCATAGGATCAAATATCTCTTTTTTTATATATATCTGAATTTTTCATTTCATTCCCTTTTTCTCTCTGCATTTCAGTTTTAGATGAAATGTTGACATTTCTTCAAAAAAGAGTTGTTGATTTTCAATTTGTTCAGTTTTTTTCTTGGTGTGGTATTGGAAGTGAAACGTCTCATCTCCTTACATGCCAAAGTAGAAACTGAAGTCTATTTGGTTCTGTTGAAAATTTTCTCCATGGGTTTTGTTTGTTTGTTTGTTTTGCTATATATTTTATATGTTGGAATCTGAGAGGGTCAAAAAACTACATAGCCACTGCAATCTTCTCAAACTCAGAAATAATGTTTAGTAATAAAAAAAAAAAAGTAAGAGGTATTTGGTACAAAGTAATTCAATGTTACAACTTAAGCTGATTTTCTTGGTTTAAAAATGTTCTTATAAACATTTGCTGTGAGTATAAATTGGCAAGCAGGACTTCCCTGGTAGTCTAGTGCTTAAGAACATGCTTGCCAATGCAGGGGACACAGGTTTCATCCTTGATCTGGGAAGATCACACATACTGCAAAGTAACAAATCTCATGCACCCATAACAAGTGAGCCCACATGCTGCAACTACTGAAGGCCATGCACCTAGATCCCTGCTCCTCAACAAGAGAAGCCACCATTTTTCTTGGTTTAAAAATGTTCTTATAAACATTTGCTGTGAGTATAAATTGGCAAGCAGGACTTCCCTGGTAGTCTAGTGCTTAAGAACATGCTTGCCAATGCAGGGGACACAGGTTTCATCCTTGATCTGGGAAGATCACACATACTGCAAAGTAACAAATCTCATGCACCCATAACAAGTGAGCCCACATGCTGCAACTACTGAAGGCCATGCACCTAGATCCCTGCTCCTCAACAAGAGAAGCCACCACAGTGAGAAGCAGCCTGTGTACAATAATGAAGAGTAGCCCGGAGTCTCTGCAACTAGAGAAAGCTCATACACAGCAATGAAGATCCAGCACAGCCAAAAATCAGTTAAAAGAAAAATTTTTTAATAATAAAAATAAAGGATCCAAAAAGACATTGAAAAAATTAACGAGCAAAAGATAAGAATTCCCTTAATAAAAAATAGACAATATCTCAAAATCAGACAATTTATAGAAGAAAGTGAAAAACTGAAGATATTGAAACTCATTAATAAACAATGGAACATCTATTAAAGCAACAATGAGGTATCAGTTTCAACTGTGTTAGTCTAGCAAAAATTAGAGAACTAGATAATAATAAGTTCTCATTTGCTGTTCATTCGCTCGGGTCATGTCCAACTCTGTGACCCCATGGACTGCAGCATACCAGGTTTCCCTACGCTTCACCATCTCCCAGAGCTTGCTCAAACTCATGTCCATTGAGTCAGTGATGCCATCCAACCATCTCATCTTCTGTCCTCCCCTTCTCCTCCTGGCTTCAATCTTTCCCTGCATCAGGGTCTTTTCTAAAGAGTCGCCTCTTCACAATAGGTGGCCAAAGTATTGGAACTTCAGCTTCAGCATCAGGCCTTCCAATGAATATTTAGGATTGATTTCCTTTAGGATTGACTGGTTGGATCTCTGTGCAGTCCAAGAGACTCTCAAGAGTCTTCTCCAACACCACAGTTCAAATACATCAATTCTTCAGCGCTCAGCCTTCTTTATGGTCCAACTCTCATATCCATACATGACTACTAGAAAAACCATACCTTTGACTAGATGGGCATTTCTTGGCAAAGTAATGTCTCTGCTTTTTAATATTCTGTTTAGGTTTATCATAGCTTTTCTTCCAAGGAGTAAGCGTCTTTTAATTTCACGGCTGCAGTCACAGTCTGCAGTGATTTTGGAGCAAAGTCTGTCATTATTTCCATTGTTTCCTCATCTATTTGCCATGAAGTAATGGGACCGGATGCCATGATCTTAGTTTTTTGAATGTTGAGTTTTAAGCCAGTTTTTTCACTCTCCTCTTTCACTTTTATCAAGAGGCTCTTTAGTTCCTCTTCACTTTCTGCTCATAAATGTGATGTCATCTGCATAATCTGAGGTTATTGATATTTCTCCTGGCAATCTGGATTCCAGCTTGTGCTTCATCAAGCCTACCATTTCTCGTAATGTACTCTGCATATGAGTTAAATAAGCAGGGTGACAATATAGATTTGACGTACTCCTTTCCCAATTTGGAACCAGTCAGTTGTTCCATGTCTTGTTGTAACTGTTGCTTCTTGACCTGCATACAGATTTCTCAGGAGGCAGGTAAGGTGGTCTGGTATTCCCATCTCTTGAAGAATTTTCCACCAATGTGGTCCACACAAAGGCTTTACGTCATCAATAAAGCAGAAGTAGATGTTTTTCTGGAATTTTCTTGCTTTTTCTAAGATCCAGCAGATGTTGGCAATTTGATCTCTCATCACTCTGCCTTTTCTAAATCTAGCTTGAACATGTGGGAGTTCTCGGTTCACATACTGTTGAAGTCTAGCTTGGAGAATTTTTAGTATTACTTTGCTAGTGTATAAGATGAATGCAATTATGTGGTAGTTTGAACATTCTTTCCCAACTGGGAAAGATTGAAGGCAGGAGGAGAGGGGATGACAGAGGATGAAATGATTGAATGGCATCACCGACTCGATGGACATGAGTTTGAGCAAGCTCTGGGTGTTGGTGATGAACAGGGAAGCACAGTGTCCTGCAGTCCATGGGGTTTGTATAAGATGAATGCAATTATGTGGTAGTTTGAACATTCTTTCCCAACTGGGAAAGATTGAAGGCAGGAGGAGAGGGGATGACAGAGGATGAAATGATTGAATGGCATCACCGACTCGATGGACATGAGTTTGAGCAAGCTCTGGGTGTTGGTGATGAACAGGGAAGCACAGTGTCCTGCAGTCCATGGGGTTGCAAAGAGTTGGGCATGACTGAGTTACTGAAATGAACTGAACTTGAGCATTCTTTGGCCTTGCCTTTCTTTGGGATTGGAATAAAAACTGATCTTTTCCAGTCCTGTGGCCACTGCTGAGTTTTCCAAATTTGTTGGCATATTGAGCGCAGCACTTTAACAGCATCATCTTTGAGGATTTGTATAGTTTCTGTGTATTCCTGCCACCTCTTCTTATATCTTCTGCTTCTATTAGGTCCATACCATTTCTGTCCTTTATTGTGCCCATCTTTGCATGAATTGTTCCCTTGGTATCTTTAGTTTTCGTGAACACATCTCTACTCTTTCCCATTCTGTTGTTTTCCTCTATTTCTTTGCATTGTTCACTTAGGAAGGCTTTCTTATCTCTCCTTACTATTCTTTGGAACTATGCATTCAGATGGGCATATCTTTCCTTTTCTCCTTTGCCTTTAGTTTCTCTTCTTTTCTCAGTTATTTTTAAGGGCTCCTCAGACAACCATTTTGCCTTTTTGCATTTCTATTTCTTGGGGATGGTTTTGATCACCGCCTTCTGTGCAATGTTTGAACCTCTGCCCATAGTTTTTCAGGCACTCTGTCTATCAGATCTAATCCCTTGAATCTATTTGTTGCTTCCACTCTATAAACATAAGGTATTTGATTTAGGGTTTAGTGGTTTTCCCTATTTTCTTCAATCAAAGTCTGAATTTTGCAATAAGGAGTTCATGATCTGAGCCACAGTCAGATCCTGGTCTTGTTTTGGCTGACTGTGTAGAGTTTCTCCATCTGTGAATGCAAAGAAATAATCAATCTGATTTTGGTATTGACCATCTGGTGATGTCCATGTGTAGCGTCGTCTCTTGTGTTGTTGGAAGAGGATGTTCTCTTGGCAAAACTGTTATCCTTTGCCCTGCTTCATTTTGTACTCCAAGGCCAAACTTGCCTGTTACTCCAGGTAACTCTTGATTTCCTACTTTTGCTTTCTATGATGAAAAGGACATCTTTTTTTGGTGTTAGTTCTAGAAGTTCTTGTAGGTCCTCATAGAACCGTTCAACCTCAGCTTCTTTGGCATAGAAGCATGGTTGGGGCATAGACTTGGATTACTGTGATATTGAATGGTTTGCCTTGAAAACGAACAGAGATCATTCTGTTGTTTTTGATACTGCACCCAAGTACTAGTTTATAGAAATAGAAACTCTGAGACAGAGTCTGGAAAGGTTCCCACAGGCAGATTGATTTCTTTCTTTCTTTCTTTCTTTCTTTCTTTCTTTTTAAGTGAAAGAGGCTCTATTTGGGAAGGGAGGAGCCTGAGGACAGGGAACATGTATATAAACTAATGTCACAATTGTGCAGTGAAATTTAGTACCTTGTAGTCAAATTAAATAATGCATGTCCTGTGATCCAGAAATGTCATTCCTGGAGATATAATCAAAATAAACTCTTATACTAGATGTATGAAGAAACAATATGAGATTGTGATTTGGTTTCTATTGCTGGAGGTATAAATAGGTAAAATGTGGTGAATTCATAATGTCTCATGTAGAAACAACAGATCTATATGGTAGCAATTATGTACAGATCTTTAAAACTTTACCACTTAGTGAAAAAGGAACAGAAATTGAGATCCATAAGGCATTACAGAATATATGTTTTAAACATGTACTAAAAAACAAAAATACACAGTTTACAAAAACTGATATAAAAAGAGAATCCACATTAACTGAATTAGAATGGCTGCCACAGAGTAATGACAATAGGAATAAAGATAAAGAGGGACAGAAATAAGCAGATTTTTTTAAAAAGAGCATGATCTTACAGATTATGATAAAGTGCCTTAAACTGAGAAGTATATAAACTTATTTTTCCACATCTGAATTTCTACTATAATGTTTTAAAGTAAATTTAAGTACTTTCCCTCAAAACCTGTACTTTTTGAGAATTCTTCAAACCACAAAGTACTATTTATTTTCCTCGTGCTATTAGCATCTCCTCTAGTTATTATCCATTCTTTGACTTCCTTTTCTAGCAGCATATCTAACCTCATAACTTTTTATTCATCTGACTCATTCATTTATTTACTCATTAAGTATTTAAGTGTCTACTTAAATATCAAGTGTGCATAAAGTATTGTTGGGCACTAAGAGGCCATGTGGGAAACATTTTATGACCGCTTTTTCCAGGAACCTTCATTCTCATGTTGCATGTAAAGCATTAACCCACAAAACAGCTCAAAACAGTCCTAGGCAGTACTGATTTTGTGTCTGAAGATGAGAAGTGGATGTTAACATGTGGTGGGATCTGGAGAAGACATATCAGTGAGGAATGGAGCAGGTGGGAAAATATGTCAAGAGTCTACCTGTGCGACTTCCCTGGCACTCCAGTGGTTAATCCTCGACACTTCCTCTGCAGGAGGCATGAGCTCTGTCCCTGGCAGGGGAAATAAGATCCTGCATGCCATGTGGTGAGGCCAAAAAGAAAAAAAAGAAGAGTCTAGGTACATTTTACATCTTATATAATGAGTAGGAGAGAGAGAAAGAAAAGGCATCCCATGTGGGGGCATGTCTTTTTACAAGGCACAAAGTCAAGACTGAATAAAGCATAATCAGAAAGCATAAAACTAGATGGTGGGAACTGAGGTAAGGAATTAAGGGCACTATGGTTAAATTGGGGGCTTCCCTGGTAGCTCAGTTGGTAATAATGCAGGAGACCCCAGTTCAACTTCTGGATCGGGAAGATCTGCTAGGAGAAGGGATAGGCCACCATTCCAGTATTTGGGGGTTTTTCTGGTGACTCAGCTGGTAAAGAACTCAGCTGGTAAAGAACCCACCTGACCTGCAACACGGGAGACCTGGGTTTGATACTGGGTTGGGAAGATCCCCTGGAGAAGGGAACAGCAACCTAGTCCAATATTCTGGCCTGGAAAATTCCATGGACTGTATAACACATGGGATCGCAAAAATCAGACATGACTGAGCGACTTTCACTTTCACTATTAAAACAGCAGAGAACAAACTGTAGATAACTTCAAGGTCTCACCAAGTAATCTTGATTTTATCCTGTAGGCAGCAGGAAGCTTCTGTAGGGTTTTTATTTGGGAACTGAATAGATTTTTCTGAGTTACATTATCACAAATCTTTCACCAAATGCTGCTCAGGATCATAGTTCTCCTTCTGTCCAGTCCCACAGTGATAGACCTTGTCCAAGATAGGTTCAGTGAACTTTTACTATAACCCCTCTCTCCTCCCTGCTCCCTTCCCTCCACAACTTGCAGCCTTTTATCCTTTCACTTCTTCCACCTCTTCAGCTTCATAACTTGACCTCATTCTATCAGAGTTTGGGTTAGCTATGTTTCTCTAGCATCCTATGTTTACCTGTACCACATTAATTGATCATTATTTTAATCATCAAAAGTTTAGTGACCCCTCCACTGTCTATTAGGCTGAGACCATGATGATGAGTAAAAATGGAACCAAAACCTGCCCTCATGTAGCCTAGAAGCAGAGAGAAAATCTATCTTATTTTGGAATCCTATTTTTCACCATAGAATTTATTGCACTGCATTTCAACTGAGCCCAGAGTGTTGGGCTGTAGCACCTTGTAGATGCTCAGTAAATGTTAACTGAATGAATGAATGAATGGAGGTTTGGAGAATCCTACTCATACAGCCATAAGCATTATCATCAATCCTGGACTGATAATGGCAATCTCATCCATTCTCAGAACTGCTTATCACCTGAAAACATAAATTCTAGGTCAAACTTTTTCAGTAATGAGCTGGCTAGACTTTATAAGCCATATGGTATCTGTCACAACTACTCAGGTCTGCCATGGTAGTACAAAAGCAGCCACAGATAATACAAAAACAAATGTGGCCGTGTTCCAAGAAAATATTATTAATCAAAACAGGTGGTGGACTGGACTTGGCACATAGGTCCTTGTTTCCAAACCTGTGCTGTAGATGAGGGCACCTCTGTCAATTTTTCAGTACTGCCTTCATGCCTGGCCCATACTCTATTCTTTAGTCAGGTAAATTTCCTTGCTACAGCCAACAGCTGAGTTCCCCTTTAAACTCATGCCTGACATCTGCAATTTGTCACAGACTGTGGTATTGTGAAAGAGTATATAATGTGGAGCCCAAAAGACCTGTTTTACTTATCGGTTGACCTTTTGCCAAGTTACTTTGCGTTATGAACATTTATTTCATCACTGTACATGTAGTTTTGCTTTTTTAAATTTTGACTAAGAAGATCAAGTAAGAAATGTATACTGAGAACTGAACATGATGCAGACACACAGTAAACAGCTTTCAAATATCCCCATATACACCTTTGCCCGGTCATGTTCTTTTCCTATTTTAAATCATTATCAGGTATTTATGGAGGATCTATTGCATGCAAGATACAGTTTCAGGTACCTTTAAAACTATTCTATATCTTCCATGATATCTCCCTTGACCACTGGGTCTCCAACTTGCATATAACACGATACACCTAAGAACCTAAAAGTCTTGATGTTTGAGTCCCAGCACTAGGTATTCTGACATGTTTTATAAGGAATGGCCTGAGCATCAGAACTACTCCCAGATAATTTCAATATAGAACAAATTTCAGGGTCACTGCTCTAGATGGGACTCTGGGTTCAAACCACTCAGAAGCCCTCTTCTTCTGTCTTTCCAGCTCTTTCTCTTTAATAGTTAGTACCTATATGCATGTCCTTATAGAGTTAAGAGTTGACCCAGTTCTCCCATCAAATGCCTGACGCATTGAACTATAGGACCCCACCCAGGGTGCCCCTTTAGGTGCCTGATGCACCGATCTATAGAATAGAATGCCAGCCAGGGGGGCCCCTCTATGTGCCTGACATGCTGAACAACAGCATAGGACCCCAGGCAAGGAAACTCTCTACGTGCCTGAATGGGCAGAGCTACAGAGGAAAGCCAAAGAGGCCTGATCACCAACTGCAAGAGACTTGAAAAAAAAAAAGACTCTGATAGGACCGTAACTCCTGCAGCGGAGCCAGTTCATGTCCCTGCACACTTGGCGCCACCAGGGTCCCCTCAGGCCAAGCAATTGTACCACCTTCATGCTCAACTCTTACTGAGGCAGAACTGCCACGGGCAAAAAAGTCTTGCATCTATGCACCCATCTTGCTTCCATTGTGTCCGACTCTTTGCAACCCTGTAGACTGTGCCCTGCCAGGCTTCTCTGTCAGGGAGGGGGATTCTCCAGGCAAGAATACTGGAGCCTAATGGCCAATACTGGTTGCCGTACCCTTTTAGAGCACTATATTTCCTGCTTCCCTAGCCACTAACTCCCCTGAGTACTTGGTGCTGCCAGAACCCCTGAGACCCAAGCTGTTGCACCACCTCGAACAAGACCCTCACAGGAGCAAACCCAAGTCCTCCAGGGCAGCCTCAGGAGTAAACTCCACTGGACGACCCACATGTACAGGTGGAAATAAAACCACAATTGAAACCCAGGGGCAGAGTGGCTAAGGAAGACCCGAAACCTTTCCACCAGCTGCACAAGCTGCAGATTAAATCCACATGATTAACTAGGCAAACTGTCTATGGAATATATAAAAGGACATTGAGAGCTCCCACAAAAGAAAACGCACTAGTTGTGATAGCTGTGGATATTGGAGGCAAGAACACACAGGAGTAGGACCAGATTAGAATCTGAGCTGCCCCCACAGCAGGCCCAGAGATCAGCACAGTGTTGGAGGACAACCTAGGGAGGTGAGGTGGACTGTGACTCCCAGCGAGGGAAAGACTCTGACAGCAGTGACTCAAGAAAAGCATTTACTGTTCCTATTTTTTTGACTTGTTCTGTAGATTCTTTTGGATTTTTTTTCTCTTTTCCTTTCACCCCCCCACCCCTCACCGTTGTAGTTGTCGATTTTATTGGCACTAAGAAATCCAATTAAGCTTTTGAGCTTTTTTTTTCTCAGTCACACTTTTTATTCTTGTTATAAACCTCTGCCTCTACTTTAGGCTTTTGCAGTTCTGTGGATTTTTCTTTTTTTTTCCTCTCTTTTTCTAATTTTAATTTTTTAAACCTTATATAGTAAGAAATACAAGAGAAGAAAAAAGATCTACAAAATCAATTGCAAACAATTAAGAACTGCATAAAATTTGTGGAAAGAATACTCAGCAACAATGCCATCCTACTGTGTGTGAAGCCCTGTGCTAGATATTGAGGACAGAAAGGATCATAAAGCAGGAATGATGCAATGTTGCTGTAAAAAATAGGTGGCATTTTCCATAATTTTTCCAACACTCAGAAGAAAAGTATTAAAGTTCTCCAAAATGGAAAGGTTTGGTTTATAGTGGGAAAGAGGCAAATTAAATTCCTTTCAGAGAAAGACCCTTTTCCACTTCCTTTTAAATTCCTCATTGACTTACTGAGTTTTATACAAGTGACTAGAAGATATATTATGATATCCATTAATGTAAATGCAGACTTAAAACTAGACAAATAATAGCTAATACCAGAGTCTTCTATGTGCCCAGGACTGTTCTGGGCCTCAAAAGAGAAATTCTGGATTGCTTTTTTTTTTTTCTTTTTGAAATTAAAGGTCACCACAATTGAAATCTGCAAGAAAAGTCAGTATTCTAATGAAAATACTTCTATTATACCCAAATATCATTCTTTATTTTTCCAGAAAAACAATAATTGAAATATTGGTTTAGGTTTCATTTATAAAACTGTTATGACTAACTTCAAATTGTTTCAAGAAACAAGAAAATAAAATCATCTTGCTAAATAAAAACACACAGCCGTAAAATAAGTTTCTGCTAGAGTATCTGACATTTGAAGTCTCCCCCAAGATGTTCCATTCAGTTCCTGCTTTGGCTAGTTCCAATAACCAAAATTATTTATCTTTCTGATCATTTAGAACTGTCTCCAGTCTACTTACTAAACAATTTAACATTCCATCAATGTATAAAGACATATTAATTACAGTTCAATTAACTAAATAAACTGCATAGTTAATAGAAATATATATATATATTTTTTTGGAGGAAAATGAAACAATTTTGTTTGGCATGCATGACTCATTGTGTGTTTTAAATTCTTGGTTTGGGCCTGTGATCACTTAAAAACAACCACTAAACAAATCTAAGTGGTTGATTATAAATGCAAGATTATGCCTTCTGCATTTTATAGTAAATAAAATCTAGCATATGAGAAAATAAGAGCAACAAAGAGGTCCAGTCACTTACCCTCTTCATAACCATGGCCAGGGTAAATTTCACTCAACCTTCAGCCACTGAATTTTATTCTGAGGTTTGCATCTACCACACAATCAGATAAACCCTGGTTTGTGGGAGCAAGTAATGGAAACTGTGATGTAAAAAGAATTGCCAAACAAATTTCCATGTGCTTAACCTGAAAGGGAGAAATTCCAGCGTGAACTGAGGAAAAAGTTTTCAGCTGCTTTTAAACCCAAGGGGCTGATTTCACTTTTAGCAGGAACTTGTGACTAAGATTGCCTTGTCGGGAAATGATTAACACTCTTGTTGTCGTCATCTGCTTGAGCTCTCCAGCTGTAGAAAATTGGCTAAGGAAACCTTATCAATCGCAGACATGTGTGCTGTGAATATATTGTCCTCCTGAGTTACTTATTTAAATAAAGATGTATTTAGAACCTCTACCAATGTTGTTAGTGGTTATTTTATTAAAACTATGATTAGCAAACACCCTCTTCCAACAACACAAGAAAAGACTCTACACATGGACATCACCAGATGGTCAATACCAAAATCAGACTGATTATATGTATTCTTTGTGCCAAAGATGGAGAAGCTCTATACAGTCAGCAAAAACAAGACCAGGAGCTGACTGTGGCTCAGATCATGAACTCCTTATTGCCAAATTCAGAATTAAATTGAAGAAAGTAGGGAAAACCACTAGACCATTCAGGTATGACCTAAATCAAATCCTTTATGATTATACAGTGGAAGTGAGAAATAGATTTAAGGGACTAGATCTGGCAGACAGAGTGTCTGATGAACTATGGATGGAGGTTTGTAACCTTGTACAGGAGGCAGGTATCAAGACCATACCTATGGAACATAAATGCAAAAAAGCAAAATGGCTGTCTGGGGAGGCCTTACAAATAGCTGTGAAAGAAGACAAGTGAAAAGCAAAGAAGAAAAGGAAAGATACACCCATCTGAATGCGGAGCTCCAAAGAATAGCAAGGAGAGATAAGAAAGCCTTCCTCAGTGATCAATGCAAAGAAATAGAAGAAAACAACAGAATGGGAAAGACTAGAGATCTCTTCAAGAAAATTAGAGATACCAAGGGAACATTTCTTGCAAAGATGGGCTTGATAAAGGACAGAAATGGTATGGACCTAACAGAAGCAGAAGATATT
>SJYC01015665.1:0-35989 GCA_006408675.1 Madoqua kirkii
CCAAATTGGGCCCAAATTCTGCCCAAACTGGTCCTACAATATGGGAGAGCATACAGGAAATGGTGATGAATGTAGTTCTTGCTCCTAGGAAGCTTACAGAATTCTGTTATCCCTGCCCTCTTTTCTCAACCCTATATGGCATGTAATAAATGTTCCATTACATCATTTTTGAGGGAAAAAATATGTATTTATGTAAAACAAAGGGTGATAATTTGAAGGTCTTTGTTTTCCAATTTGTTTGATAGTTGTTTTGAGTATAGTATTCTAAAATAAAAACTATTTTTTCTGGGATATTAAAGTCAGTTGATATCATTTAAAGTAGAATCAATACCCTCTTATGCTAGTATATCTTTTTTTTTTCCTGTTGTTCTTTTCTTTTTTTATCCAAATGTCCATCAACAAATGAATGAATAAATTATTCAAACTAGTGGTTGTACTTGTAAGCAGTCGGCAAGCCCAGCACACATAATGGCTCATCCAGCATGGTTTAAGTGATCCTTAGTGATAATTTTCAGACATTTGTTACTAATTGACATATGAACACAAAACAGTTATAAAATAATGTTATAAAATTTCATATTTATTAAGATAGTCAAGACTAAAATGACAGATAACAATATGTAATGGTGAACATTATGAGAAATTATAACTCTCAGAATCTGACCAGTAGGGATGCAAAATGGATAAGTCAGTTTTCAAAAATATGGAAGTTTCTCAAAATATTAAACATAAAATAGCTATATGACTTCACAATTTCTCTTTGAAAATACACTGGAGAAATAAAACATATGTATGCCAAAGCCTTTGAGTATGTGGATCACAATAAACTGTGGAAAATTCTGAAAAAGATGGCAATACCAGACCACCTGACCTCCCTCCTGAGAAACCTGCATGCAGGTCAGGAAGCAACAGTTAGAACTGGACACGGAACAACAGATTGGTTCCAAATAGGAAAAGGAGTACTTCAAGGCTGTATATTGTCACCCTGCTTGTTTAACTTATATGTAGAGTACATATTGAGAAACGCTGGGCTGGAAGAAGCAGAAACTGGAATCAAGATTGCCAGGAGAAATATCAATAACCTCAGATATGCAGATGACACCACCTTTATGGCAGAAAGCTAAGAAAAACTCAAAAGACTCTTAATGAAAGTGAAAGAGGAGAGTGAAAAACTTTCGTTAAGGCTCAACATTCAGGAAACTAAGATCATGGAATCTGGTCCCATCACTTCATGGGAAATAGACGGGAAACAGTGGAAACAGTGTCAGACTTTATTTTGGAGGTTTTCAAAATCACTGCAGATGGTGACTGCAGCCATGAAATTAAAAGATGCTTACTCCTTGGAAGGAAATTTATGACCACACTAGATAGCATATTGAAAAGCAGAGACATTACATTGCTGACAAAGGTCTGTCTAGTCAAGGTTATGGTTTTTCCAGTAGTCATGTGAGTATGGATGTGAGAGCTGGACTGTGAAGAAAGCTGATCACCGAAGAATTGATGCTTTTGAACTTTGGCATTGGAGGAGATTCTTGAGAGTCCCATGGACTTCTAGGAGATCCAACCAGTCCATTCTAAAGGAGATCAGCCCTGGGTGTTCTTTGGAAGGAATGATGCTAAAGCTGAAACTCGAGTACTTTGGCCACCTCCTGCGAAGAGCTGACTCATTGGAAAAGACCCTTATGCTGGGAGGGAAAAGGGGATGACAAAGGATGAGATGGCTGGATGGCATCACCGACTTGATGGACGTGGGTTATGGTGAACTCCGGGAGTTGGTGATGGACAGGGAGGCCTGGCGTGCTGCAAATCACGGGGTCGCAAAGAGTTGGACAAGACTGAGCGACTGAACTGATATGATACAAAGTTTACTAAAATTTTGTTAAAGTGCTGCACTCAATATGGCAGCAAATTTGGAAACCTCAGCAGCGGCCACGGTACTGGGAAAGGTCAGTTTTCATTCCAATCCCAAAGAAAGGTAATGCCAAAGAATGTTCTAATTACCACACAATTGTACTCATCACACATACAGAGTAAAGCTCAAAATTATCCACGTGAGGTTTCAGCAGTACATGAACCAAGAAGTTCTAGATGTTCAAGCTGAATTTAGAAATGGTAGAGGAACAACAGATCAAATTTCAAGCTTCCATTGGATTGTTGAAAAACCATAGATTTCCAGAAAAACATCTACTCTTCTTTTACTGACTATGCCAAAGCCTCTGACTATGTGGGTCACAACACTGTGGAAAATTCTTCAAGAGATGGGAATACCAGACCACTTGACCTGCCTCCTGAGAAATCTGTATGCAGACCAAGAAGCAACAGTTAGAACCTGACGTGGAAAAACAGACTGGCTCCAAATTGGTAAAGGAGTATGTCAAGGCTGGTATATCATCACCCTGTTTATTTAATGTGCAGAGTACATCATGCAAAATGCTGGACTATATGAAACACAAGCTGGAATCAAGATTGCCAAGGGGAATATAAATAGACTCAGATATACAGATGACAAAACCCTTATGGCATAAAGCTAAGAGGAACTGAAAAGCCTCCTGATGAAAGTGAAAGAGGAGAGTGGAAAAAAAAAAAAACTGGTTTAAACAAAAAACAAAGATCATGGCATCCAGTCCCATCACTTCATGAAAAATAGGTGGGGAAACAATGAAAACAGGGACCAACTTTATTTTCCTGGGCTCCAAAATCACTGCATTTGGTGACTGTAGCCATGAAATTAAGACACATGCTCCTTGGAAGAAACACTATGACCAACTTAGACAGCATGTTAAAAAGCAGAGATGTTACTTTGCCAACAAAGGTCCATCTAGGCAAAGCTATATTTTTTCCAGTAGTCATGTGTGGATGTGAGAGCTGGATCATAAAAAAAGCTGAGTACCAAATAAGTGATGCTTCTGAATTGTGGTTTTGGAGTAGATGCTTGAGAGTCCCTTGGACTACAATGAGATCAATCCAGTCAATCCTAAATGAAACACATCCTGAATATACATTGGAAAACACTGATACTGAAGCTGAAGCTCCAATATTTTGGCTACCTGATGTGAAGAAGTGACTCATTGGAAAAGACTCTGATGCTGGGAAAGATTGAAGGCAGGAAGAGAAGGGGACAAGAGAGGGTGAGATGGTTGGATGGCATCACCAACTCAATAGACATGAGTTTGAGCCAGCTTCAGGAGTTGTTGACGAACAGGGAAGACTATCGCGCTGCAGTCCACGGGGTGTCAAAGAGTCAGACAACTGAGCAACAGAACTGACACAAAATTTATAGAAGCCTTGTTCAGAATACCCAAAAAATGTAAACAAACCAAATCCCCAGCAGCCAATGAATGAAAAGATACCATATAGTAATTCCACTCAATGTAGCATTTTTTTTTTAAGAGAACCATCTTTAAAAAAAAATCAGAGGATAATTGCTTTGCAATGTTGTATTGTTTTTTTCCAACAACAACATACAACAAGGTGAATCAGCTACGTATATACACATATTCCCTCTCCTTCCAACCTCTGTCCTACCCACCCCACATCCCACCCCTCTAAGTCATCACAGAGTACCGAGCAGAGCTCCCTGTGCTAAACAGCAGGTTTCTACTACTATTTTACATACAATAATAAATATGTATATAATGCATGTATATATATGTGTGTATGTGTGTGTGTGTGTGTGTGTGTGTGTGTGTATAATTTCAATGCTACTGTCTCAATTCATCCCACAATTTCCTGTCCCATATGTGTCCACAAGTTTGTAAAGAGAACCATTCTATTTGGTGCTTGTGATTTACAAAAAGAAAAACATATACAATGCTAACTATATAATGGATGATTCTAGATCAACCGCTAAACAGATACCTTTATCCAGAGCACTGAGCCATGACTGAGGTGGAGGCTCCACTTACAATGACTCCTGATCCCTGAGATCAAGAGGAAGAAACGTGGATGGACATCACATAACCATTTTGTCCTTAAGGCGCCATCTCTTGACCACACATGTTAGACTGAGTAGAACTTCATCTCAGAATGGGCCATTTGGATTCTTCTCTTTCCTGGTTTTTGAGATGTGGAATAGAAAGACATGGACACTGACAGTTCCATAAAAGAAAGGCTCACAAATGCCAATTGCAAAACTCGTTAGGGACTTCCCTGGTGGTCCAGCGGCAGAAACTACCTGCTCCTGATATAGGAATTCTGAGTTCGATCTCTGGTCAGGGAACTAGATCCCACATGCCACAACTAAGAGCCCACATGCCATAACAAAGTCCAGTTTCAGCCAAATAGATAAATATTGAAAACAATGACAAGTTTTTTGAGCTGTCCTTGGCTCTTGTTTCTGTTCTTCTAATCCTGTGGGATATTTTATATCTTCCAAGGAAGCTTGCCATCATTTTGGGGTCATTTAAACAACAGACATTTATTGTCTCCCAGTTCTGGAGGCTGGAAGTCTAAGACTAAGGTGTCAGCAGGGTTGGTTTCTTCCGAGGCTCCTCTCCTTGGCTTGTAGATGGTTGTCTTTTCCCTGTGTCTTCACATGGTCTTCCCTCTGTGTGTGTCTGTGCCCTGATTTCCTCTACAGGACACCAATCCCATTGGACTAGGATCCACCTACAACCTAATTTTATCTTCACAACAAATTTAAACGCTTTATCTCCAAATATAGTCATATTCTGAGATAGTGGCGGTAAGACTTGGACATGTGGATTTTGTGGAGGAGACACAATTCAGACCATATCCAGTGGTCTAGTGTGGATTTACCTGAGAGACAAAGCAACGCTAAAAATTCAATCATTGGCATGGCTGAAAAACTGGTATCCCTTGAGATTGGAGTCCTATTCAGCATTTCCGATCCAAGTGTGGATGCATTTTCTGCATTTTAACTGTGGCAACAGACGAATTACAGTCATCGGCTTCATTCAACAATAGGTTACCATTACCTGGGAGTTTAATTAGTACTACTTATTTCATATAACTATGAGGTCTGAATGTCAATTGTGACTGAGTCGATTCTTTTTTTTTTTTAAATCATCTCTAATTTTGAGTTTTTCTTCCTCCAACTGCTATTGAAAGGAGATCTTTATGACCAACATCAGGACCCTCATAATAGTTCCTTGTATCACCCCTGGCCTCCAGTTTGCTCAGTTCTTGTTTCTTGTATATACCAAGCTTAGATTTTTCTTCCCAAGAGACATTGTTCATTGTTCTTTCCATTTCTTGTCACCTGCAAAAGAGGTTCTCTCAGCTTAATCATCTGAGGATTAACCCTACAATTCTAATGTCATGCTAAGTGCATGCTTAGGATTTAATTTCTTTTGCTTCCAAAAATATCCCAAAAGCCTCTCTTCTGAATCCCCCTAGATCAAGTTCCTCTACTTTCTACTTACATATTTTCAAGCCCAAGTCTTTCCTTAGATCACTCTATCCAGAATATCTCAAAAGATCTCATCTCTGAGAAGACTTATTATTCTTTAATAGTAAACTTGTCAGGCAGAGAAAGACAAATGTCATAAAATATTGTTTCTAGGGGAAATTTAAAAAATGGTACAAATGAACTTTTTTACAAAACAGAAATAGAGTCACAGATGTAGAAAATAAACTTATGGTTAGCAGTGGGGAATGGGGAAAGGGATAAATTAGGAGATTGGGATTAACATATACACACTATTATATTCCAAATAGATAACTAATAAGAACCTACTGTATAGCACAAGGAACTCAACTCAACACTCTATAATGACCTATATGGAAAAGAATTTGAAAAACAAGGGATATATGCATATGTAACTGGAGAAGGGCATCGCAACCCACTACAGTATTCTTGCCTAGAGAATTCCGTGCACAGAGGAGACTGGTGGGCTATAGTCCATAGAGTCACAAAGAGTTGGACACAACTACAGTGACTTAGCATACATGCATGCATATATACCTATAACTGATTCACTTTTGTTGTTTACCTAAAACTAACACAATATTATAAATCAACTATACTTCAATAAAAATTGTTTTTAAGAAGTAAACTATTGCCAACAAAGGTCCATCTAGTCAAGGCTATGGTTTTTCCAGTGGTCATGTATGGATGTGAGAGTTGGACTGCGAAGAAAGCTGAGCACCAAGAATGGATGCTTTTGAACTGTGGTGTTGGAAAAGAATCTTGAGAGTCCCTTGGACTGCAAGGAGTTCCAATCAGTCCATTCTGATGGAGATCAGCCCTGAGAATTCCTTGGAGGGAATAATGCTAAATCTGAAACTCCAGTACTTTGGTCACCTCATATGAAGAGTTGACTAATTGGAAAAGGCTCTGATGCTGGGAGGGATTGGGGGCAGGAGGAGAAGCGGGCGGCAGAGGATGAAATGGCTGGATGGCATCACTGACTGGATGGATGTGAGTCTGAGTGAACTCCATGAGTTGGTGATGGGCAAGAAGGCCTGGTATGCTGCGATTCACGGGGTCGAAAAGAGTCAGACAAGACTGAGTGACTGAACTGAACTGAATATACATGTTTCAATGCTATTCTCTCAAATCACCCATTCTCACCTTCTCCCACAGAGTCCAAAATCTGTTTTTTACATCTGTGTCTCTTTTGCTTTCTTGCATATAGGGTCATTGTTACCATCTTTCTAAATTCCACATATACGTGTTAATACTGTATTGCTGTTTTTCTTTCTGACTTACTTTACTCTGTATAATAAGTTCCAGTTTCATCCATTGGATTAGAACTGATTCAAATGTGTTCTTTTTAATAGGTAAGTAATATTCTATTGTGTATATGTACCATGCTTTCTTATCCATTTGTCTGCTGATGGACATCTAGGTTGCTTCTATGTCCTGGCTGTTATAAACACTGCTGTGGTGAACATTGGGGTACACATGTCTCTTTCAATTCTGGTTTTCTTGGTGTGTATACCCAGAAGTGTGATTGCTGGGTCCTATGACAGCTCTATTTCCAGTTTTTTACAGTGATCTCCACACTGTTTTCCATAGTGCCTCTACTAATTTGCATTCCCACCAACAGAATAGGGTGATTCCCTTTGCTCCACACCCTCTCCAGCATTTACTGTTCGTAGACTTTGATAGCAATCATTCTGACCAGCATGAGATGGCATTTCATTGTGGTTTTGATTTGCATTTCTCTGATAATGAGTGATATTGAGCATCTTTTCATGTGTTTGTTAGCCATCCGTATGTCTTCTTTGGAGAAATGTCTGTTTGGTTCTTTGGCTCACTCCTTTGATTGGGTTGTTTATTTTTCTGGAATTGAGCTACAGGAGCTACTTATATATTTTTGAGATTATTTGTCAGTTTCTTTGTTTGCTCTTATTTTCTCCCATTCTGAAGGCTGTCTTTTCATCTTGTTTATAGTTTCCTTCATTGTGCAAAAGATCTTAAGTTTAATTAGGTCCCATTTGTTTATTTTTGCTTTTATTTCCATTTCTCTGGGAGCTGGATCATAGAGGATCCTGTTATGTTATGTCAGAGAGTGTTTTGGCTATGTTTTCCTCTAGGAGTTTTATAGTTTCTGGTCTTACATTTAGATCTTTAATCCATTTCAAGCTTATTATTGTATATGATGTTAGAAAGTGTTGTAGATTCATTCTTTTACAAGTGTATGACCGGTTTTCCCATCACCACTTATTAAAGAGATTGTATTTTCTGCCTCCTTTGTCAAAGATAAGGAGTGCATAGGTCCATAGGTCCATCATCTCTGGGCTTTCTATTTTGTTCTACTGATCTATATTTCTGCCTTTGTGCCAGTACCATATTGTCTTGATGACTGTGACTTTGTAGTATATTCTGAAGTCAGGCAAGTTGATTCCTCCAGTTCCATTCTTCATTCTCAAGATTGCTTTGGCTATTCAAGGTTTTTTGTATTTCTATACAAATTGTGAAATTATTTGTTCTAGTTCTCTGAAAAATAGCATTGGTAGCTTGATAAGGAATGCATTGAATCTATATATTGCTTTGGGCAGTATACTTGTATTCACTACATTGATTCTTCCAATCCATGAACATGCTATGTTTCTACATCTATTTATGTCACTTTGATTTCTTCCATCAGTGTTTTATAGTTTTCTATATATAGGTCTTTTTTTTTTCTTTAGGTATATTTATTCCGAAGCATTTTATTATTTTTGTTGCAATAGTGAATGAAATTGTTGCTTTAATTTCTCTGTTTTCTCATTGTTAGTGTATAGGAATGCAAGGGATTTCTGTGTGCTAATTTTATATCCTGCAACTTTACTATATTCATTGATTAGCTCTAGTAATAATCTGGTGATGTCTTTAGGGTTTCCTATGTAGAAGATGATGTCATCTGCAAAGAGTGAGAGTCTTACTTCTTCTTTTCCAATCTGGATTCCTTTTCTTTTTCTTTTCTGATTGCCATGGCTAAAACTTCCAAAACTATGTTGAGTAGTAGTGGTGAGAGTGGGCACCCTTGTCTTGCTCCTGACTTTAGTGAAAATGCTTTCAATTTTTCACCATTGAGGATAATGTTTGTTGTGAGTTTATCATATATGGCATTTATTATGTTGAGGTATGTTCCTTCTATGCTTGCTTTCTGGAGGGTTTTGATCACAAATGGATGTTGAATTTTTTCAAAGGCTTTCTCTGCATCTATTGAGAGAATCATATGGTTTTTATCTTTCAATTTGTTAGTGTGGTGTATCACATTGATTGATTTGCAAATATTGGAAAATCCTTGCATCCCTGGGATAAAGACCACTTGGTCATGATATATGATCTTTTGAATATGTTGTTGGATTCTGTTTGCAATAATTTGTTCAGGATTTTCTCATCTATGTTCATCACTGATATTGGCCTGTAGTTCTCTCTCTCTCTCTTTTTTTTTTTTTTTTTTGCATCTTTGTCTGGTTTTGGTATTAGGGTGATGATGGCCTCATAGAATGAGTTTGAGTTTACCTTTCTCTGCAATTTTTCTGGAGGAGTTTGATTAGGATAGGTGTTGTGAAGTGAAGTTGCTCAGTCATGTCTGACTCTGCAACCACATGAACTGGGGCCTACCAGGCTCCTCAGTCCATGGAATTTTCCAGGCAAGAATACTGGAGTGGTTTGCCATTTCCTTCTCCAGGGGATCTTCCTAACCTAAGGATCGAATCCTGGTCTTCTGCATTATAGGCAGACGCTTTACCATCTGAGCCACCAGGGAAGCCCAGGATAGGTATTAGCTCTTCTCTAATTTTTTGGTAGAATTCACCTATGAAGCCATTTGGTCCTGGGCTTTTGTTTGTTAGAAGATTTCTGATTACAGCTTTAATTTCTATGCTTGTGATGGGTCTGTTAATATTTTCTATTTCTTCCTGGTTCAGTTTTTTGAAAGTTATACTTTTCTAAGAATTGTCCATTTCTTCCAAGTTGTCCATTTCATTAGCATATACTTGCTCATAGTAGTCTCTTATGATCCTTTGTATTTTTGTGTTGTCTGTTGTGAGTTCCATTTTCATTTCTAATTTGGTTGCTCTGATTCCTTTCCCTTTATTTCTTGATAAGTCTGACTAATGTTTTTTCTATTTATCTTCTCAAAGAACCAAATTTTACTTTTGTTGTTTTTTGCTATAGTGTCCTTTCTTTTTCATTCATTTCTGCCCCAGTTTTTATAATATCTTTCCATCTACTAACCTGGGGAATTCTTCATTTCTTCTTTTTCTAGTTGATTTAGGTGTAGAGTTAGGTTGTTTATTTGATTTTTCTCTTGTTTCTTGAGGTAAGCTTGTATTGCTAAGAACTTACCCCTTAGCACTGCTCTTATCGAATCCTATGTTTTGGGTTGTTGAGGTTTCATTTTCATTTATTTATATGCATATTTTCATTTCTTTTTTTATTTCTTCTGTGATTTGTTGGTTATTCACACGTATGTTGTTTATCCTCAATATACTTGCATTTTTAGTAGTTTTTTCCCTGTAGTTGACATCTAGTCTTACCGCATTGTGATCAGGAAAGATGCTTGAAATGATTTTGATTTTTTTTTTCTAATTTACCAAGGCCAGATTTATCACCCAGGATGTGATCTATCCTGGAGAAGGTTCCATGTGCCCTTGAGTAAAGGTGAAATTCATTGTTTTGGGGTGATGTCCTATAGATATCAATTAGGTCTAACTGGTCCATTGTATCATTTAAAGTTTGTGTTTCCTTGCTAATTTTCTGTTTAGTTGATCTATCCATAGGTGTGAGTTGGTATTAAAGTCTCAAGCTATTATTGTATTACTGTTAATTTCCCCTTTCATACTTGTTAGCATTTGCCTTACATATTGCACTGATCCTATGCTGGGTGCATATATAATTGTTATATCTTCTTGGATTGACCCTTTGATCATTATGAAGTGTCCTTCTTTGTCTTTTCGTGGCCTTTATTTCAAAGTCTACTTTATCTTATATGAGTATTGCCACTCCTGCTTTCTTTGGCCTCTATTTGCACGAAATATCTTTTTCCAGCCCTTCACATTCAGTCTGCATATATCCTTCATTTTGAGGTGTGTCTCCCATACACAGCATATATAGGGGTCTTTTTTTTTTTTTTTAATCCATTAAGCCAGTCTTTGTCCTTTGGTTGAGGCATTCAATCTATTTACATTTAATGTCATTATTGATGAGTATGATCCCATTGCCATTTACTTTGTTGTTTTGGGTTCGAGTTTATAACCCTTTTTTATGTTTCTTGTCTAGAGAAGATCCTTTAGCATTTGTTGAAGAGCTGGTTTGGTGGTGCAGAATTGTCTCAACTTTTGCTTGTCTGTAAAGCTTTTGATTTCTCCTTCATATTTGAATGAGATCCTTGTTGGATATAGTAATCTGGGTTGTAGGTTATTTTCTTTCATCACTTTAAGTATATCCTACCATTCCCTTCTGACCTGAACACTTCCTACTGAAAGATCAGCTATTATCCTTATGGGAATCCCCTTATGTGTTATTTGTTGCTTTTCCCTTGCTGCTTTTAATATGTGTTCTTTGTGGCTGATTTTCATTAATTTGATTTATATGTGTCTTGGGTGTTTTGCCTTGGCTTTATCCTGTTTGGGACTCTCTGGGTTTATTGGAGTTGGGTGGCTATTTCCTTCCCCATGTTAAGGACGTTTTCAACTATTATCTCCTCAAGTATTTTCTCATGGCCTTTCTATTTGTCTACTTCATCTGGGACTCATATAATTTGAATGTTGGGTGTTTAACATTATCCCAGAGGTCTCTGAGGTTGTCATTTCTTTTTTTCTCTCTGCTTCATTTATTTCCACTATTCTATCTTCCACCTCACTTATCCTATCTTCTGCCTAAGTTATTCTACTGCTGGATCCCTCCAGAGTGCTTTTGATCTCAATTATTGCATTATTCATTATTGACTGACTCTTTTTTAATTTATTCTAGCTCCTTGTTAAACATTTCTTGCATTTTCTCAATCCTTGTCTCCAGTCTATTTACTTGTAACTCCATTTTGCTTTCAAGATTTTGGATCATTTTCACTATCATTATTCTGAATTCTTTTTCAGGCAGACTCCCTATCTCCTCTTTTGTTTGGTTTGATGGATATTTATCATGTTCCTTTATATGCTGAATAGTTCTCTGCCTTTTTATCTTGTTTATATTGCTGAGTTTGGGGCAGCCTTTCTGTATGCTGGAAGTTTGTGTTTCCTCTTTATTGTGGAGGTTCCTCCCTGTGGGTGGGGTTGGATGAGTGGCTTTTCTAGGTTTCCTGGTTAGGGAAGCTTGTGTAGGTGTTCTAGTGGGTAAAGCTGGATCTCTCCTCTCTGGAGTGCAATGAAGTGCAAGTATTGAGTTTTGAGGTGTCTATGGGTTTGGTGTGACTCTTGGCCGCCTGTATTTTAATGCTCAGGGTCATGTTTCTGCTTTGTTGGAGAATTAGCTTGGTATGTCTTGCTATGAATCTTGTTGGCTCCTGGATGGAGTTTGGTTTCAGTGTAGGTATGGAGGCTTTTGGATGAGCTCTTATCAATTAATGTTTCCTGGAGTCAGTTTTCTTTCATTCTTAAGTTTTGGATTTAAGCCTCCTGCCTCTGGCTTTCAGTCTTATTCTTACAGCAGCCTCAAGACTTCTCCATCCATACAGCACTGATGATAAAACATCTAGGTTAATGGTGAAAAGATTCTGCACAGCGATGGATGCCCAGAGAGGTTCACAGAGTTACATGGAGGAGAAGAGGGAGAAGGGAGACAGAGGTAACCAGGAAGAGAAGAGGTGGAATCAAAAGGTGAGAGGGCAATCTAGCCAATAATCAATTCCTTATGTGCTCTCCACAGTCTGGAACACTCAAAGAGGTTCACAGAGTTACACAGAGAAGAGAAGAGGGAGGACAGAGATAGAGATAACCAGGAGGAGAAGAGGGGGAATCAAAGGGGAGAGAGCAATCTAGCGAGTAATCAGTTCCCTAACTGTTCTCCACAGCCTGGAACACCCAAAGAGATGCACAGAGTTAAGTAGAGAAGAGAAGGAGGATGGAGGTGATAGAGGTGACCTGGGGGAGAAAAAGAAGAGTCAAAAGGGAAGAGAGAAATCAAGCCAGTAATCACACTCCTAAGTAAAATTGGGTACTGAATATTAGATTCTTAAAAGTAAAAAATTGATAACAAATACCAGAAAACAAAGATTAAAAATCTAGAGAAGTTAGACTCAAAAATACAATATTAAAAATTTCACAAAAATTATAAAAAATATGTACATGAAATTTGCTTTTAAAATAGGATCTTTTTTGCAAGGTTATATTAGGTTATAGAAATGAAAATTAAAGGATTAATAAAGAACTTAAATTTTTTTAAAATGATAATAGTAAAATATATCTAGGAATTTCTCTGGAGCTGTTGAGGGCAGTGTGGGGTCAGTCTAGTTTCAGATAGTTCCTTGTTCCAGCTTATACTTCTTCTCAAGGTCAACAGGCCCCTTCTAATGTAGTCAATGCTAACTACAGGGTTTTAATCTGTTGCACCTGTCACTTCCAAAGCAGTTCTCTCTTCTTTGGCTTCCTCTGTTTGCAAGTCTCTTCAGTGTCTAATTTCCACCCTCACACAAGGAGGTGAAGGTGGTCACTCATTCAGGTTCACTTGTTCAATTGTGCTGTGAGGAGGAAGAAACACCAAAAACAAATATCACTGGCATGTGTGGGGAGTATTCACAGTGTCTGGACCACACTGGGTTTGCCCCAGCTAACGTACCTGTGCTTTCTCAGTCTACATTGCTCAGGCTCCTGGCTGCTCTGTGGGGAACTGTCCAAAGCAGGCCATGGGTTCTGTGCACTTCCCAGGTCTAAGCTGCTCAGGTTCAGGTTCTTGGGTATTCCACAAAGGTATAGACTCAGTTGGGCCTGCAATTTGTGCCCTTCCTAGGTCCGAGCATCTCAGGTGACCAGGTGCTTTGTGAGCACACTATCCCAGGTGTCTAGTGCATTTAATCATCTCCCCGGTCCTGTCTGCTCAGTTTCCTGGGTGTGCTGCAAAAGTGCTATCTTGGGTGTGCCAGGTATCGCCTCTGGGGAACTGATCTCAGGCTACGACCCTCCTGGCAGATGTCAACCAACAGGATACCAAGAAGACTTGGTTAGCAACTGGGAGCCTGCTCACAATTTGGTGTATGATGCTGTCTCTGGGGCCGAAATTGCCCCTTGCCTTCCTTCTGGGTCTGGCTGTGGCCAGCATGCCTCTCTACCTCTGGTGCGGGGATGGGCCAGCCCAAAACCAGCTCACTCTCCTCTGGTATTCATTCCATCCTTTGTTCTGTGAGCAGGTCTGACTGTGCCTTAGGTGTGCCTTAGGTTAAAGCTTTTCCTGGGAAAGTTCTCTTTCTCTTTTTTATTTTTCTCTGTCTCTGGCTATCCCACAGTTTGGGTTGCCATCTCATGTTAGCTCCCTCAGATTTTCCTCTAGGCATTCAGTCTTGGTCCTTACCCTAAGCAATACAGCTGGCACTTTCCTGTCAGTCCCTGCTTGTTGGATCTCTTTCTCTTTTTTATTTTTCTCTGTCTCTGGCTATCCCACAGTTTGGGTTGCCATCTCATGTTAGCTCCCTCAGATTTTCCTCTAGGCATTCAGTCTTGGTCCTTACCCTAAGCAATACAGCTGGCACTTTCCTGTTCAGTCCCTGCTTGTTGGTGGCGAACATGTATGGGCGACGTCTCTACTGAGAGTTGTGGTTGGGCACGTATTCTGTGATGTGTGTGTGTGTGTGTGTGTGTGTGTGTGTGTGTGTGTGTTTTCACCCTCCCGGTTATATTGCCCTCTGAGATTCCAAAACTCCCCACAGATCCGCCAGTGAAAGGATTTCCTACTGTTTGGGAACTTCTCCTCCTTCATGACTCCCTCCCGAGTATGGGTCTCCCTCCCTAATTCTTTTGTCTCTCTTTTTGTATTTTATATTTTGTCCTACTTCTTTTTGTAGAGAATGGGTTGCTTTTCTGGTTGCCTGGTGTCCTCCACCAACATTCAAAAGTTATTTTGTGGAAGTTGCTCAGCATTCAAATATCTTTTGATGAATCTGTGGGGAGAAAGTGGTCTCTCCATCCTATTCCTCTATTTTAGGAACAAAGTATTATTTGTTAATTTAAGGGAATGTAATGTTGAAACATGGAAGAATTTGAATGAACATTGAAACATTATGCTAAGTAACAGGAGTCAGTAACTCAGTTGCAAAAGGCCATATGTTGTATTATGTCATTTATATGCAATGTTCACACTGCAAAGCCACTGAAGACAGAGTAGATTGGTAGTTCCCTAGGATTTGGGTTTGGGTGGAGGGTGACAGCTAATTGCAAAAGTGTTTCCTTTTTTGTAATTAAAATATTTTAAAATTTATTATGGTGATGATTACACAACTCAGTGAATATACAAAGCACAATTAAATATGCTGTTCTGTGCCAAGTTGCTTCAGTCATGTCTGACTCTTTGTGACCCCATGGACTGTAGCCCATCAGACCTCTCTCCATGAGATTCTCCAGGCAAGAATACTTGAGTGGGTTGCCATGCCCTTCTCCAGAGGATCTTCCCAACCCAAGGATTGAACCCATGTCTCTTTGCACTGACAGGTGAGTTCTTTAGCACTAGCACCCACTGGGAAGCCTTACAATAAATTATACATTCTGCTAAATGAATTATATTGCATATGTATTATACTTGAATTATATATAAGCAATTTAATTCCTGAAATAAATCAAAAAACAATTGTTTCTTTTACACTCAAACTTACTTGAAAGTAACAGCTTTGTGTATTCTTGTGTGACTTTTTCTGAATTCAGTGTTTTGCCTTGGATAAAAAGCAAGTGAACCAGAAATATTTTTGTGTATAATAAGCCAAATTAATAAGTTCACTTTTCATGCTCAAACATATGCCAGAACTGACCTTTCCTTCTGAGTTGATATATATATATTACTCGAATTTCTTGCAGTAATTGGACCAAACTTCTAAACTTGATTCTACCTAGAAAAAAATCTATCACTGTATCTTCATACCTTGAACACTGTCTTTGATAAAAGTTACTCATATGAACAACTATGCAGCAATTTTTACATTTAAATATCTATGAAAATGTCGGTGGCCCTCTATTCCAAAGTGTATTTGTCAGCACCACAAAATAATTACAATTTTCTGAAAGATAATGAGCAATGTGAAGATTTAAGAAGCTTTTAAATTATTGTAATTAAAACAATTTCATTCACAACCTAGTTAGAATTTAAGAACATTGCTCTACTAACTTGATTGTGCTACGATTGTAGTACGCTCACCATTCAATGTCAATTAACATAATTTTGACATTTCATCTTAATAATTGTGAGCTACATTCTTTCTTAAGTCCCAGAAGCAGCTGTTTCCTCCTTCTATCTGTAAAGGAAACAAAATAATTACCTAGAATCAAGTGGAAAGCATCCATTTCTGCTTCTTGTAACCTTAGAAACTGAATTTACTGCTCCAAGCAAAATTATTAGGGTGACGATGAATAAACTGGTAATCACAGTGACTACTGTATATTGTCAAAAGGCCTTCATTATTTCTACCCTTTGTTAACAACTCAATCTAGATATTTTGTAGCTTTGATTGAAAAATTAATACATACATAAACTTAATTACATTTTAGAGTAAAAGTTACAATAAATTTTCTAATCGTGTATATGAGAATGACTGTTCATGTAATTACATAAAGATTATGAAACTACAACGGGTCCTATTTCATGGAATCTGCCTGTGATATAAAAAGTGTGAAAGGGAAAAATTATGGGCTAAATTTCTCCCTGCATAACTCACGTGTTGAAATCTTCATTTCAGTTCAGTTGCTCAGTCATGTCTGATTCTTTGTGACCCCCTGGACTGTAGCACGACAGGCGTTGCTGTCCAGCACCAATAGCCAGAGCTTGCTCAAACTCATATCCACTGAGTTGGTGATGCCATCCAACCGTATCATCCTCTGTCATTCCCTTCTCCTCCTGCCTTCAATCTTTCCCTGCATCAGGGTCTTCTCCAAGGAGTCAACTCTTCACATCAGGTAGTCATAGTATTAGAGCTTCAGCTTCAGCATCACTCCTTCTAATGAATATTCAGGACTTATTTCATTTAGGATTGAATGTTTGTTCTCCATGCAGTCCAAGGGACTCTAAAGAGTCTTATCCAACACCACAGTTCAAAAACATCAATTCTTCAGGTCTCAGCTTTCTTTCTGGCCCCAATCTAGCATCCATACATAACTACTGGCAAAACATAGCTTTGACTAGATGGACCTTTGTCAACAAAGTAATGTTTCTGCTTTTTAATATGCTGTCTAGCTTGGTCATAGCTTTTCTTCTAAGGAGCAAGCATCTTAATTTCATGGCTGCAGTCACCATCTGCAGTGATTATGGAGTCACAAAAAATAAAGTTTTTCACTGTTTCCATTGGTTCCCCATCTATTTGCCATAAAGTGATGGGACAGGATGCCATTATCTTCGTTTTTCGAAAGTTGAGTTTTAAGCCAGCTTTTTCACTCTCTCTTTCTCTTTCATCAACAGGCTCTTCAGTTTCTCTTAGCTTTATGCCTTAAGGATGGTGTCATCTGCATATCTGAGGCTACTGACATTTCTCCCAGCAATTTTGATTCCAGCTTGTTCTTCATCCAGTCCTAAATATCTTAGGATGTACTCTCCATATAATTTAAATAAGTAGAGTGACAATATACAGACTTGAGGTACTAATTTTCCAATTTGGAACCAGCCTATCGTTCAACGTCTGTTTCTCACCATTTTTTTCTTGACCTACATACAGATTACTCAGGAGGCAGGTAAGGTGGTCTGGTATCCCCATCTCTTTCAGAATTTTCCACAGTTTGTTGTGATCCATGCAGTCAAAAGCTTTGACACAGTCAAGAAAGCAGAAGTACATTTTTTTTTCTGGAACTCTCTTGATTTTTCCATGATCCAAAAGACGTTGGCAACTGATCTATGGTTTTTCTGCCTTTTCTAAATCCAGCTTGAATATCTAGAATTTCTCAGTTCATGTACTGCTGAAGACACACTTGGAGAATTTTAAGCATTACTTTGCTAGAATGTTCAGGTCAGTTCAGTTCAGTTCAGTGGTTCAGTCATGTTCGACTCTTTGTGACCCTATGGATTACAGCACATGAGGCCTCCATCCCCATCACCAACTCCCAGAAATTATAGAAACTCAGGTCCATTGAGTTGGTGATGGCATCCAACCATCTCATCCTCTGTTGTCCCCTTCTCCTCCCACCTTCAATCTTTCACAGCATCAGGGACTTTTCAAATGAGTCACATCTTTGCATCATGTGGCCAAATTATTGGAGTTTCAGCTTCAGCATCAGTCCTTCCAATGAATATTTAGGACTGATTTCCTTTAGGATGCACTGGTTGGATCTCCTTGCAGTCCAAGTGACTCTCAAGAGTCTTCGCCAACAACACAGTTTAAAAGCATTAATTCTTTGGTGCTGAACTCTTTATAGTCCAAATCTCACATTCATACATGTCTACTAGAAAAAAACATAGTCTTGACAGACCTTTGTTGGCAATGTAATGTTTCTCCTTTTTAATATGCTGTCCATGTTAGTCATAACTTTTCTTCAAAGGAGTAAAGCATCTTTTAATTTCATGGCTGCAGTCACCATCTGCAGAGATTTTGGAGACCCCGAAAATAAAGTCTGCTACTCTTTCCACGGTTTCTCCATCTATTTGCCATGAAGTGAACTCACATTCACACATGCCTACTAGAAAAAAACATAGTCTTGACAGACCTTTGTTGGCAATGTAATGTTTCTCCTTTTTAATATGCTGTCCATGTTAGTCATAACTTTTCTTCAAAGGAGTAAAGCATCTTTTAATTTCATGGCTGCAGTCACCATCTGCAGAGATTTTGGAGACCCCGAAAATAAAGTCTGCTACTCTTTCCACGGTTTCTCCATCTATTTGCCATGAAGTGATGGGACCAGATGCCATGATCTTCGTTTTCTGAATGTTGAGCTTTAAGCCAACTTTTTCACTCTCCTCTTTTACTTTCATCAAGGGGCTCTTTAGTTCTTCTTCACTTTCTACTATAAGGGTGGTGTCATCTGTGTATCTGAGGTTATTGATATTTCTCCCAGCAATCTTGATTCCAGCATGTGCTTCATGCAGGCCAGCATTTCTTATGATGTACTCTGCATATAAGTTAGATAAGCAGGGTGAAAATATACAGCCTTGACATACTCCTTTTCCTACTTGGAACTAGTCTGTTGTTCCATGTCCAATTCTAACTGTTACTTCCTGATCTGCATACAGATTTCTCAAGAGGCGGGTCAGGTGTTCTGGTATTTCCATCTCCTTTAGCATTTCCTACAACAGTTTATTCTGATCCACACAGTCAAAGGCTTTGGCATAGTCAGTAAAGCAGAAATTGATGTTTTCTGGAACTCTCTTGCTTTTTCCATGATCCAGTGAATGATGGGAATTTGATCTCTGGTTCCTCTACGTTTTCTACAACCTGCCCTTAACATCTGGAATTTCATGGTTCAGGTGTTGCTTAAGCCTAGCTTGGAGAATTTTGTGCATTACTTTGCGAGCATGTGAGATGAGTGCAATAGTGCAGTAATTTGAGCATTCTTTGGCTTTGCTTTTATTGGGATTGGAATGAAAACTGATATTTTCCAGTTCTGTGGCCACTGCTGAGTTTTCCAAATTTGCTGGCATACTGAGTGAAGCACTTTCACAGCATCATCTTTTAGGATTTGAAATAGCTCAACTGGAATTCCATCATGTCCACTAGCTTTGTTGGTTGTGATGCTTCCTAAGGCACTCACATCAGTTGACTTCACATTCCAGTATGTCTGGCTCTAGGTGAGTGAGCACACCATTGTGATTATCTGGGTCATGAAAATTTTTTTTGTACAATTCTTCTGTATATTGTTGTTCATAGTGATGTTTGCTAAAGCCTATCTGATTTGGACTCCAGGATTATTTGCTCTAGATGAATAGAATGGTACCACTTTTGAAGACAAAATTTTTAAAGAGATGATTAACTTAAAATTAGGTCACTTTGTAGGCTCTTATTTGTTTTCCCTGTTGTCTTTTTAAACAAAGGATGTTAGGAAGACTAGAGAAACGTGAAAAATACATACACAGAGAAGATCATGTGAGTATTCCGTGAGAATCTGCATGAACACATCAAGAAGAGTGAGCTCAGAAGAAATAAAACTTGCCAACATCTTGACCTTGGGTTTCCACTTTCTAAAACAATGAAAAAATAAAATGTATGTGTGTGGTTTAAGCCATCTAGCTGTGGTATATTGCTGTAGCAGTCTGAGGAAATTAATATAAGAGATGTTTGCCAATAAATCAAAGCATGATTTTGTTAGGCTTAACCACTTAAATGTTTAGTGCATTTACTTGTGCATAAGAGAAAATAGTATTTGAAATTATCACTTAAAATGGGATATATTTTCAAACATTTTTCATATACCGATTACATATTGTAGTTGACACTCAGAACTTGTTTCTACTCCTTTCTGAGATAACTCTTGTATCATTGAAAATGAAAGATTAAATCTACATTTTCCAGACTTGTATGTAACCAAATGACTGGGTATAATTTAGACTCTGTTTTCTTGATGACCTTGTGTGAAATGTATAAGCCAGAAGAACAGAGAAGATGACATTTGAATAGAAGTCCGATTTAAAGATAATCTTTAGAAGATTACTGTACAGTTTCATCAGGCAAAGTCTACATCTTCTAGCCTAGTCACAAGCTTCTTGATTGTGGGTAGGTATATGCCTGTAGTAATAGTATCAGTGACAAAAGGAGTCTCTTGGCCTAGCCCATGTCCATGATGTTTTCATGCTTGAGAATTCCTATTTCTTTTGGAATTTCCAAGACAAAGAACTTAGGGAACCATTTTTCTACCGCATGCCAGAACATCCTCCTTCAACATAAAGGGTAAGTAATTGCATTTTAGAGCTTCTACAGCTACGAAAGAATAATTCCTGGTAGGACTCTTCACATTTTGGAAGCACCATATTTCATGCTTGACAATACTGTTCCAACCAATTTATCACTTGACACAAAAAGCTTCCAGTTTTGAAGATTTGTGACCAAATAGCAAAGAGCATATAGGTGATTTGCAATATAAGAAGCCTTGTGGCTCACTGTTTACAACAGCTAGGGCATGGAAGCAACCTGGATGCCCATTGGCAGATGAATGGATAAGAAAATTGTGGTACATATACACAGTGGAATATTGCTGCTGCTGCTAAGTCACTTCAGTTGTGTCCAACTGAAGAAACCCTATAGGCAGCAGCTCACCAGGCTCCTCTGTCTCTGAGATTCTCCAGGCAAGAATACTGGAGCAGGTTGCCATTTACTTTTCCAATGCATGCATGCATGCTAAGTTGCTTCAGTCATGTCCAACTCTGTGTGACATCATAGACAGCAGCCCACTAGGCTCCTCTGTCTACAGGATTCTTCAGGTAAGAATACTGGAGAGGGTTGCCATTTCTTTCTCTACAGTGGAATATTATTCAGCTATAGAAAAGAACACATTTGAGTCCATTCCAGTGAGGTGGATGAAACTGGAGCCTATTATGCAGAGTGAAGTAAGTCAGAAAGAAAAACACCAGTACAGTGTATTAATGCATATATATGGCATCTAGAAAGACAGTAATGATTACCTTTTATGTGAGACAGCAAAAGAGACACAGATATAAAAAATGGACTTTGGGATTCTGTGGGAGAAGGCGAGGGTAGGATGATTTGAGAGAATGGCATTGTAACATGTATATTACCACATGTGAAATAGATCACTAGTCCAAGTACGATGAGTGAAAAAGGGCACTCAAAGCCAGTGCACAACCCAGAGGGATGGGACCGGGAGGGAGGCGGGAAGGAGTTTTGGGATAGGGGGCACATGTACCCATGGTTGATTCATGTCAATGTATTAAAAAAAAAAAAAAAACCTCACTATTGTAATTAGCCTCCAATTAAAATTAATGAATTAATTTTTTTTAAGTCTTGCTGCTTAGACCATATGATCTAATGGATCCTATGATTCTAGAGATGTCTATCATAAAGACAATGGGTGGTTCATCTGTAAACTCAATTTAAAAATCCTGTGCCTATTCTCAGTGTTTAGGAGGAAGAACGTTCTATCTGCAGCTGACTGAGTGGTCAACACCATTCATAATTTATATACTGGACCCTGTTGAAAACTTGAATGTGATCGAATATCAACAGACCAAACTTTCATTGTGAGGTAATTATTGTCAAGCCACCATAGTGGAAAATTGATTAATTGGTGAGAACTTAATAGTCTCATAGCAGTGAAGAGGAGAAGTCTTTTCAGGAATCAAATCTTAGTAGGTTGTTTGTTTTTGTTTTTCATTTACATTTTGTGGAAAGATTTGTTGAATGAAATAAACATTTATGTGAGTTCATGATGGGAAAAGACAACATGGTTAGAAGTACAAAATTTCAAAATCTGGTGAAAAAGTTGTTCCAGAGAAGAAGCATGTGGGTGGTAAAGTGGGAATAGACCAAAAATATGAGAACATTCACTTCATATTATATAAGATCATCATATGTGGTTGTTGTTCAGTCACTCAGCTGTTTCTGATTCTTTGTGACCCCATGGACATCAGGATTCCCTGTCCTTCACCAGCTCCCAAAGTTTCCTCAAACTCACATCCATTGAGTTGGTGATGCCATTCAAACATTTTCAGTTCAGCTAGGTCACTCAGTCATGTCCGACTCTTTGAGACCTCATGAACCCCAGAACGCCAGGCCTCCCTGTCCATCACCAACCCATGGAGTTTGCCCAAACTGATATCCATTGAGTAAGTGATGTCATCTAACCATCTTATCCTCTGCCATCCCCTTCTCCTCCTGCCTTCAATCTTTCCCAACATTAGGGTCTTTTCAAATAAGTCATGTCGCCGCACCAGGTAGCCAAAATCTAGGAGTGTCAGCTTCAACATCAGTCCTTCCAATGAACACTCAGGACTGATCTCCTTTAGGATGGACTGGTTGGATCTCCTTCACTCGAACGAGCTCTCAAGAGTCTTCTCCAACACCACAGCTCAAAAATATCAATTGTTCTAAGCTCAGATTTCTTTATAGTCCAACTCTCACATCCATACATGACTACTGGGAAAACCATAGCCTTGACTAGATGGACCTTTGTTGACAAAGTAATGTCTTTGCATTTTAATATGCTGTCTAGGTTGCTCATAATTTTTTTTTTCCAAAGAGTTCAGTTCAGTTCAGTTTCTCAGTCATGTCCATCTCTTTGTGACTCCATGAACCACAGCACACCAGGACTCCTTGTCAATTACCAACACCCTGACTCCACCCAAACCAGTGTCCACTGTGTCGGTGATGCCATCTCATCCTCTGTCATGCCCTTCTCCTCCTGCCCTCAACAGTTCTTAACATCTAGGTCTTTTCAAATGAGTCAAGCCCTCCACATCAAGTGGCCAAAGTATTGGAGTTTCAGCTTCAACATCAGTCCCTGCAATGAACACCCAGGACTGATCTCCTTTAGGATGGACTGGTTGGATCTCCTTGCAGTCCAAGGGACTCTCAAGAGTCTTCTCCAACATCACAGTTCAAAAGCTGTCTCTTATACACATCTAGGCAAGTATGCTGATGTCTTCATTAAAAAAGACATGATTTTATTGCTTTCATTGTTGAAAGTAATCATGGTTTCATTGTTGAAACTGATAAGATAAATATAATTTCAGATATTTTCTTTAACATACAAGGGATTTGACTTTAAAGATATACTTATCTTCTCTTTTCGAAGTCCCACTAGATGCAAAGTAGCTATAACCAGAGTGAGAGAAGGCTCACTAGCAGATGAAGGGACTGAGAATGTCTGGAAGAAGCGGCGACTGCTAAAGCAGCACGAGACTCACTTTGCGAAAGTAATGTCTCTGTTTTTTAATGTGCTGTTGAGTTTGGTCATAACTTTCCTTCCAAGGGGCAAGTGTCTTTTCATTTCATGGCTGCAGTCACCATCTGCAGTGATTTGGGAGCCCAGAGAAATAAAGTCAGTGACTGTTTCCACTGTTTCCCCAGCTGTTTGCCATGAAGTCATGGGACCACATACCATGATCTTAGTTTTCTGAATGTTGAGCTTTAAGCCAACTTTTTCACTCTCCTCTTTCACTTTCATCAACAGGCTCTTTAGTTTTTCTTCACTTTCTGCCATAAGGATGGTGTCATCTGCATATCTAAGGTTATTGATATTTTTCCTGGCAATCCTGATTCCAACTTTTGCTTCCTCCCACCCAGTGTTTCTCATGATGTACTCTACATACAATTTCAATAAGCAGGATGGCAATATACAGCCTTGATGGACTCCTTTTCCTTTTTGGATCCAATCTGTAGTTCCATCTCCAGTTCTAACTGTTGCTTCCTGATCTTCATACAGGTTTCTGAAGAGTCAAGCCAGGTGGTCTGGTATTCCCATCTCTCTCAGAATTTCCAGTTTGTCGTGATCCATACAGTCAAAGGCTTCGGAATAGTCAATAAAGCAGAAATAGATGTTTCTCTGGAACTCTCTTGCTTTTGCCATGATCTTGCAAATGATGGCAATTTGATCCCTGGTTCCTCTGCCTTTTCTAAAACCAGTTTGAACATCTGGAAGTTCACAGTTCACCTATTGCTGAAGCTTGGCCTGGAGAATTTTGAGCATTACTTTGCTAGCATGTACGATGAGTGCAATTGTGTGATAGTTTGAGCATTCTTTAGCATTGCTTGTCTTTGGGATTGGAATGAAACTGATTTTTTCCAGCCCTGTGGCCACTGTTGAGTTTTCCAAATTTGTTTGCATATTGAGTACAGCACTTACACAGCATCATCTCTTAGGATTTGAAACAGCTCAACTGGAAATCCATCACCTTCACTAGTTCATAGTTATACTTCATAAGGCCCACTTGACTTCACATTCCAGTATGTCTGGCTCTAGGTGAGTGAGCACACCATCATGATTATCTGTGTTGTGAAGATCTTTTTTGTATAGTTCTTCAGTGTATTTTTGCCACTTCTTCTTAATATCTTCTGCTGCTGTTAGGTCCCTACAATTTTTGTCCTTTATTGAGCCCATCTTTGCCTAAACTGTTCCCTTGGTATCTCTAATTTTATTGAAGAGCTCTATAGTCATTCCTATTCTATTCTATTTCCAACCATCTTATCCTCTGTCATGCTCTTCTTTTCATGCCTTCAATCTCTCCAAGCATCCAGGGCTTTTCTAAAGAGTTGACTCTTCACATCAGATGGCCAAAGTACTGGAGCTTCAGTTTCAGCATCAATCTGTCCAGTGAATATTCAAGGTGGATTTCTTTTAGGAAATCATATGTGGAAGAGGTAATAAACAATTCAGTCAAAAGGATGACTCAGACATTAGATTTCAGCCAGCCTGTATTCTACAACACACCATTGCTGTCACCATAAAATAGTTAGAGATGGAGGCTATTAATGAACTAATGGCATGAGTATCTCAGAGGTTAAAGTGCCTGCCTCCAATGCAGGAGACCCGGGTACGCTCCCTGGGACAGGAAGGTCACCTGGAGAAAGAAATGGTAACCTACTCCAGTATTCTTGCCTGGAAAATCTCATGGACAGAAAAGCCTGGTAGGCTACAGTCCACGGGGTCGCAAAGAGTTGGACACGGCTGAGCGACTTCACTTCACTTCACTTCACCTCTCAATAAGTATTTTATAGCTACTGCTTAAAGTCTGACTTGTCTACAATAAAGATTAAACCCGAGCTTCTGAATTCCTTAAAGAGTTTTGAAAGTCTCTTAGTAACCATAAAACAAACTATCTAGTGACAGCTAGTTATATAAAATATTAAGTACTTGACTTCCTGAATTGAATTTTCAATGCAGAGAGCTGGATTTGGCAGCAAGAAATCCAATATGGGAACAAGTTTTAAAAAAGAATTGGCAAACAAAACATGAAGTATTGTAAACAACACTAGAAACTCAGTTTCATTAGCAATTAGTAAGTTGAATACTCATAATTTATTTTTAATATATATATGATCTCGAGGGATAAAAGGTCATCTTTACTATTAGAGTAAAAAATTATTTATAAGAGGAGGTGGCTATTTGAAAGGGCAACCAGAGGATTTAAGTCAACAAAACAAAGAATCTTTTGATGACAAATCACAAAAAATTTAACCTAGAAATAAGATAATAATCTTCTTTACCATATGAGCCACCAGGGAAGCCCAGAATAATAATCCAAAATGAAAGCCAAAGCAATAAATAGGAAATTTTTTAATAAGGAAGTTAAGAATATGTAAAATAATTCGAAAAGAAGCAATATAATACTTAGTAGGAGTTCCAGAAGGAACAAGTAAATAAAATGAGAGATGCAAAGTATTTGATAAGAAGAAAAGGAATCCAGAAGGAAGTGCCAGAAAGACATAGTAATGAAACAAATAAATAAATAAAATTTAAATATACTGTCTAAATAGAGATATAAAAAATGAAATAATACAATCTGTTTGAAAATGAAGAAAAAATAGATATATTACAATAAAATATAGATATAACATAGCAAAATAAAGAACTTAAGGTGAAATAATTCAATAAAGTTCTTGCCTAGAGAATACCATGGACAGAGGAGCCTGACAGACTATAGTCCATGGGGTCTCAAAGAGTCAGACATGACCGAATGACTAACACTACATTATATTACTGATTAAAGGTCAAAGTGAACAAACAATAATAATGAAGTTATATACATCCAAATAAACTAACAAAGTGTGATAAAATTGAAAATAAATATATAAATCTTAGAAGATTTTAGTGCATCAATCTGAATAAGTTATAAACCAAGCAGTTAAAAAATTGAAATATAGGCTTAATTATCATAAATAGCAATATAAATACAAATTTTAAATATTAACTATGCACTATGTTACAAGATAATATCACAAGAAATATATAGAACATCGACTATGTAGTTGGAGTTCATTCAAAAAATTAAAATTAACAATAAAAATGCACATACGCAAACATAAATCCTTAAAACACCACTGGAATTAAAAACAAAACTATTTTTCACTTTTTCTTAACTGTTTCTTTTATACTGGAGTATAGTTAACTAATAATGTGTTACCTCAGGGGTACAGTAAATTGATTCAGTTATATATATACACATGTACCTGTTTTATTTTCACATTTTTCTCCCAATTATGCTGTTACAGAATATTGAGCAGAATCCCCTGTGCTATATAGTATGCCTTTGTTATTCATTTTAAATATAGCAGTGTGTGCTTGTCAATCTCAAACTCCCTTACCATTCCTCCTTACCTCATCTTTTGATGCTGTGAAAAACGTGGCAGAGTCGGACATGACCAAGCGACTGAACCTCATCTTTCTTTCCTCTTTAGCCATAAATTTGTTATCTAAGATGTAGTCTATTTGTTTTTTACATAAATTCATTTGTACATTGTTTTTAGATTTGGCATAACACTTATATTTAATGTATTTCTGTGACTTAATTAATTCAATGTTATAATCTCTATGTCCTTCAATGTTGCTGGACATGACATTGTTTCATTCTTTTTAATGCCTGATTAATATATGTATAACATCTTCTTTATTCATTCTTCTCTTAGGTTGCTTCCATGTCTTGGCTACTGTAAACAGTCATTGTTGCTGCTTAGTCTCTCAGTTGTGTCAGACTTTGCAACACCATGGACTGTAGCACACCAAGCTTCCCTGTCCTTCACTATCTTCTGGAGCTTGCTCAAACTCATGTCCTCTGAGTCAGTAATGCCATCCCACAATCGCATCCTCTCTCACCCCCTTATCCTTCTGCCCTCAATCCTTCCCAACATCAGAGTCTTTTCCAATCAATCAGCTCTTCCATCAGGTGGCAAAGCATTGAAGCTTTAGCTTCAGCATCACTGCGTGCAGTGAATATTCAGGATTGATTTCCCTTAGGATTGAATGGTTTGATGTCCTTGCAGTCCAAGGGACTTCAAGAGTATTCTCCAACACCATAGTTTAAAGGCATCAATTCTTCAGCACTCAGCCTTCCTTATGGTCAAACTGTCCCACCCATACATAACTACTGGAAAAAACATATCTTTGACTATATAGACGTTTGTTCACCAAGTGATGTCTTTGCTGTCTAATACACTCTCTAGGTTTGTCATAGCTTTGCTTCCAAGAAGCCTGACGTAGTGAATTTTGATGATCAATTTTTATCTGTAATTAAAATATTTAAAATCTCCTGAGAAACTTGAAGGAAAAACAATGAAAGCAGAAAATAATCCCAGTAAATTCTAATTAATTATCAAAGAATCCCATGCTCTTTACAGTGTTCAATGCCAGGGTATAACAGCTAATAGAGAGATGTGTATAAGAGACAGGTTCTGGGTCCTCCGTTCAGGTGCGCATCTTCCAGAAAAAGCAAAACTTGATCTAAAAGAAAGCGAGAGTCACAGTGGCACGGGGGATTAGAAGGCATAAATTTCTGAGCCAGATAGAGATAGGTGTTAATCCCACCTGTAGCGTTTCCTCGCTGACTGACCCCAAACAAGCTACTCAACAGCTCTCATCTCTCATGCTTTCTCATCTGATAATAGAATGAATGACATCTGTCCCAAAGGTCTGGTGACACTGCCTGAGGCTTCTGTTCATGAAGGTGCCCAGGGAGGGACTGGCACAGAGCAGGAGTATTTAACAAGGGGGTGCATGTACGGGCTGTCTCTCTTCTCTTACCTGACCCCCATCTCCAGTCGTGGGTCACTGAGAATTGGATGCTGGTCATCTGAGCACCCATGTCAGATGACTTTGACACAAGCTAAAACCGACATCAGAATAGACCAGAATGAAAGCGAGTTAAAACCTCCTGATTTCTCAGCTTCCCTAGACTCGATGCCTGTGAGGAAAGGGTCTGTGTGAATTTCCTGTGGCTGCTGTAACAAACTACCACTGATCTGGTGGTTTGAAAAATGCACACTTATTATCCTACAGTTCTGGACGCTGGAAGTCCAAAGTCAGTATTAGCAAGCTGAGGGCAGGGCCGTCTTCTTTCTGGTGGCTCTAGGGAACAATCTGTTTGCAGGCCTTTTTCAGCTTCTAGAAGCTGCTCACATTCCCGGTCTTGTGACTTCACATCATTCCAGTCTCTGCTCCTACTGTGACATCACCTTCACAATTCTGATCCTCCCGCTTCCCTCTTATATGGACCCTCATGACTCCATGGGCTTCCCTGGTGGCTCAGAGGTTAAAGTGTCTGCCTGCAATGCGGGAGACCTGGGTATGATCCCCTGGAGAAGGAAATGGCACCCACTCCAATGTTCTTGCCTGGAGAATCTCATGGATGGAGGAGCCTGGAGGGCTAATTTGAGATGTGTATAAGAGACAGGAATCTAGACATTCCCATTCCCCATTCAAAAATACAACTTTAAGGAGAAAAATGGCAATACACTACTAAAGGTAGTATTAATAAATGATTATTGAAGCAAAGTTTTTATCTTTGGACATATTCTTGCTAATACATTTAGAAAAAAAAGTGGTATTAAAACACCACTAACTCATTTACCCAAAGGAAACAATAAAGCCAATAGTCACCAACAGAAACTAATGTCAATGAATGAAAGTTCATATAAAGTTTGTAATGGAGGAATTAGACAGACCATAATCAGCATTACTCAAAAAGAGGCATCCAAACACTAGGGACCTTGTGATTTCATTCAATAATAATTAAAATATAGTAATATCATCCAAAAAGTGCTTTTTCTGAAAAACTGTGATCAAAATATTATCCAGATCTTAAATTTGATTGTCAGTTTATAGAATAAAATGGAAAAAACAGTAGTAATCTCAAGTAGTAACTTGAGGTGGTCCCAAGATGACAGAGGAATAGCACAGGGAAACTAACTTCTTCCCCACAAATGCATCGAAAGCTCATTTGAATGTTGAACAATTTCCACAAAAAAGCTTCTGAATGCTGGTGGAGGACACCAGGCACCCAAAAAGGCAGCTCATTCTCTTTGAAAGGAGATAGAACAAAATATAGAAGAAAACAAAACAAAACACAGACAAAAGACAGGTACAGAGACCTGTCCTGGGGATGGAGTTATGAAGGAGGAGAAGTTTCCATACAGTAGGAAACTCTCCCACAGGTGGATCTTTGGGGAATTTTGGAATCGCACAGGGCAAAATAACTGGGAGGAAAATAAACAAAAACAAAAAACTCACAGAATATGTGCCTAACCACAACTGCTAGCAAAGTAGTAGTCCAGATACTCACATCTGCCACCAGGGAGCAGGGGCTCGGCAGGGAGGCGTGGGCTGCATCATTGGTCCTTAGGGTTAAGGTCCAGACCTGAATGCCCTGAGGACAATCTATGAGAGGTAACCTGAGACAGCAACCAAACCATGGAATCGCCAGGGTGGGGTTGAGGGGCGGGGGGAGAGTACTTTCCCAAGAAAGGCCCTAAAGCAGAGACTGGCATGTTCACAGAACAAAGGATTGAGCAAATACCAAAGGAGAGCTAGCTAGTTGTGTGTACCGACCCAACCCCCGGCCCCCCTGCATCCCAGAGGCAGAGGGGCAGATGTGTGACAGCCAAAGCCCGAAGGCAAGGGGATGCTGCAATCCTGACCCCAGAGAAGGCATCTTCCACCAAACTATGAGCAGGCTCCCAGCTGCTAACCAATCTTCCTGGGATCCTGAACGGCTGGCATCAGCCAGGAGTGTTGCAGCCTGAGATCAGCTCCCCGTAGGAGACACATGGTACACCTGAGATGGTGTTCTTGTGGTACACCCGGGAAACTGAGAGGCTGGGACCGGGGAGGTGATTAAGATGCACAGCCCACCTAGGACAGTGTGTTTGCCAAGCACCCAGTCGCTTGAGCTACTTGGACCTGGAAAGGACACAAAATGCATATCCCAACCAGGTCTGAGTCCTTTGCAGAGTTCCTGAGAACCTGAGTGGTTTAGATCTAGGAAGGGCATAGACTGCAGGGCTCACTTGGGACAGTGTCCTTGCAGAAAACCCTGAAGCCTGAACAGTGTAGACCTGTGAAGCACATGCCACCCTGGACTGTGGCAAACCCAGTGTGGTCCAAACACTGTGAGCACTCCCCACACACACCAGTTACATTTGTTTGCAGTGTCCCTCCCTCTCCATAACACAACTGAACAAGTGAACCCAAATAAGTGACTACCTTCACTCCCTTGTGTAAGGGCAGAAATTAGATACTGAAGAGACTTGCAAACAGAGGGAGGCAAAATTAACAAAGATGAGGAAACCACTCTTGAAGTGACAGATACAACAGACTAAACGCCTGCAGTTGATATTGGACTATGCATTGGGAGGGTCCAACAAACCCTGAGAATAAGTACAAGCTAGAACAAGGAATTATCAGAAACTGAACTGACCCCACACTGCCCACAATAGCTCCAAAGAAATCACTACTTATATTTTTACTAATATCACTTTTTAATTTTTTAAAGTTCTTTATTACTCCTTGGGTTTTCATTTTTATAACCTACAATTACCTTGCAAAAAATAGTAACCTACTATTACCTATTTTTTGCTTCTATTTTTAAAGCAAACTTCATATATATATATATATATATCTTAATTTTATGATTTTGTATTACATTTTTTATATTGTATTTTTGAGAGTCTAACCTCCATTCTAGAATTTTAATCTCTGCTTTCTGGTATTTGTTATCAATTTTGTACTTTTAAGAATCTAATCTTCGATTTCCAATTTCACTTAAGGATTTGATTACTGGCTTGATTGTTCTCTCCCCTTTTAACTCTCCCTTTTCTCCCCCAAGTCACCTCTATCTCCTTCCTCTCTCTTCTCTTCTCTACTTAACTCAATGAATCTCTCTGGGGGTTCCAGGCTGTGGGGAACATTAAGGAACTGATTACTCACTACATTATTCTCTCCTGTTTTGACTCCCCACTCTTCTCTTCTTGGTCACCTCTATCTCCCTCCTCCCTCTTCTTTTCTCTATGTAACTCTCTGAATCTCTCTTGGTGTCCCTCACTGTAGGGTATTGTTTCACTATTAACCTAGATGTTTTATCATCTGTGCTGTATGGATGGAGAAATCTTGAGGCTACTGTAACAGAAGGACTGAAAACTAGAGCAGGAGACTTAACTTCAAAACTTGAGAACATTAGAGATCTCCTGACACCAGGGAACATTAATAGGCAAGAGCTCACCCCAAAATATCCATACTTATACTGAAACCAAGCAGCACTCAAGAGCTAACTGGTTCTAGTGCAAGACATACCACACTAATTCTCCAGGAAAGCAGATACACAGCCCTGGGCATAGACAGAATGCCCAATGCCATGCCAAACCCACAGATACCCCAAATGTCCTACTGCACACTTCATTGAACTCAAGAGAGAAGAGATCCATCTCCACCCACCAGAACACAGACTCAAACTCCCCCAACCAGGAAAGCTTGACAAGCCACTATTACAACCCTACCCACAGGGACCACTCCACAATAAGAGGAACCATGAACTTCCAGCCTACAGAAAGGGCACCAAAACACAGCAATCTAAACAAAATTAAAAGGCAGAGAAATATTCAGCAGGTAAAGGAACATGATAAATACCCACCAAACCAAACCAAAGAGGAGGAGATAAGAAGTCTACCTGAAAAAGAATTCAGAATAATGATAGTAAAAATGATCCAAAATCTCACCACTGTTATTCAACACAGTTTTGGAAGTTTCAGGCACAACAATCAGAGAAGAAAAAGAAATAAAAGGTATCCAGATTGGAAAAGAATTTTTTTTTTTTTTAAGTAGTAAACAGTGTTTATTTTCTTAAAATTACTTTAAAAAGGTTGTTTATAGAGATGTGGATTTACATAACTTCGCGACAACATTTTTAAAATGTACAGGCTATTTTGTATTATTGCACTTACTCTTTCATAATATATAAGGCATTTTATTTTACATAAATAAAGGATAATGTATAATATCATACAACAGGTGTGGTGCCAATTAAGTCAACCCTAAAATTAAATGAACTGTGTATGGGAGGATAGAAATGAAACCCAACTTACTTCAACCTTCACGGTATATCCTTGCAACTACGATATACACATTATAACAAAGTTACTGTCATAGCTTATTGGATGACTGACTGACCAGCTAAAAAAACCAAAACAATGGAAGTTTTAGTAGGACAATACCATTAGTGTTCACGTCAGGAAGTGTGGGAATTTATTAGACTAATTAGAAATACAAGTCATGCCTTGGACACTGACGACAAGTAAATATCTTTCTATCTTAGGGTCAAAGTTTAGCTTTTGCTTCCTCAAATTCTAATTGTTGAATTCCAAGGGAAGCCTTCTGGTGAGGTCCACTAGAGATAGCTGATGACTTGAATATGGTTCAGTGAACCAGAGGGCTGCCCTCACACTTTTTAATTATGAGGGTTAGGAACTCTTAGAAGGAGAGACTGTTTCGTTGCTTCAGAAGCTCCTGTTACGTGGACTGTGCATTTCTATGGAGGCACAGCTAGAAGAGTAGAGACTAAAAATTTTCAGCGTGGACTTCAAATCATCTCTCATTTAGGCAAGGAAGCAGAAGCCACAAAACTGACCCCAGAGACTTAAAAACAATCTAGCATGCACCTTGCACTGACTTCCTATAGTATCCTACCTGGAACTGCAGGAGTGAAAAGTAGAAGCTAAATTAATCAGGTCTTTCTAGCAAACTCGTGAACTACATTCCCTTTTGTATAACCTGTTTAAAAACGAGGAATCTGGGCTCACACCAGCCAGATAAGAAGTAAAATTCTCATTGCTTGAAGGTGACATGATCCTCTACATAGAAAACCCTAAAGACACCACCAGAAAATTACTATAGCTTATCAAAGAACATAGTAAAGTTGTAGGATATAAAATTAATACACAGAAATACCTTGCATTCCTATACACTAACAATGAGAAAACATAAAGAGAAATCATGGAAACAATCCCATGCACCATTGCAGTGAAAATAATAAAGTACTTAGGAATAAATTTATCTAAAGAAACAAAAAAATCTATATATAAAAAAACTTTAAAACATTGACAGAAGAAATCAAAGATGATGCAAATAGATGGAGAAATATACCATGGTCATGCATCAGCAGGTTCAATATAGTGAAAATGAGTATACTACTCAAAGCAATCTATAGATTCAATACAATCCCTATCAATCTACCAATGGTATTTTTCAGAGAACTAGGACAAATAATTTCACAATTTTCATGGAAACACACACAAAAAAAACCGTGATAGCCAAAGCAATCTTGATAATAAGAAAAGAACTGGATGAATCAACCTGTTTGACCTCAGACTACACTACAAAGCTTAGTCATCAAGGCAGTATGGTATAGACACAAAGACAGAAATATAGATCAATAGAACAAAATAGAACGCTCAGAGAAGAATCCGTGAACCTATGAACTCCTTATCTTTGACAAAGAAGAAAAAAAATATGCAATGGGAAAAAGGCAATCTCTTCAACAGTGGTGCTGGGAAAATTGGTCAACCACCTGTAAAAGAATAAAACTAGAACACTTTCTGACAAGATACACAAACACAAACTCAAAATGGAGTAAAGATCTAAATGTAAGACCAGAAACTATAAAAATCCTAGAGGAAAACATAGGTAGAACACTCAATGATATAAATCACAGCCAAGATCCTCTATGACTCAGCTCCAAGAGTAATGGAAATAAAAGCAAAAATAAAGAAATAGGATTTAATTAAATGTAAAAGCTGTTGTTCAATGAAGGACACTATAAACAAGGTGAAAAGAGAGCCTTCAGAACGTGAGAAAATAATAGTAAATGAAATAACTGACAACGAATGAAACTCCAAAATATACAAGCAGCTCATGAAGCTCAATACCAGAAAAATAAACAACCCAATCAAAAAATGGGCTAAAGAACTAAACATACATTGCTCCAAAGAAGACATACAGATGGCCAGCAAAGAAACAAAAAAATAAAAAAGATGCTCAACATCACTAATTATCAGAGAAATGCAAATCGAAACCATAATGAGGTACCATCTCATGTCGGTCAGAATAGCTGCCATCAAAAAGTCTAAAAACAATAAATGCTGGACAGGGTGTGGAGAAAAGGGAACCCTCGTACACTGTTGGGAATGCAAACTAGTACAGGTGCTATGGAGAACAGTGTGGAGATTCCTTAAAAAACTGGAAATAGAACACACATATGACCCAGCAATCCCACTGCTGGGCATACACACCAAGGAAACCAGATGAAAGACATTCTTGTACTCCAGTGTTCACTACAGCAGTGATAGCTAGGACAAGGAAGCAACCTAGATGTCCATTGGCAGATGAATGGATGAGAAGTTGTGGTACATATTCACAATAGAATATTACTCAGCTATTAAAAGGAACACATTGAGTCAGTTCTAAAGAGGTGGATGAAACTGGAGCCTATTATACATAGTGAAGTAAGTCAGAAAGAAAAACACCAATACAGTTTATTGATGCATATATAGAGAATTTAGAAAGCTAGTAACAAGGACCCTATGTGCAAGACTGCAAAAGAGACACAGATTTAAAGAACAGACTTTTTGACTCTATGTGAGAAGCCGAGGGAGGGATTACTTGAGAGAATAGCATTGAATCGGGTATATTACCATATGTGAAACACATGACCTGTTCAAGTTCAATGCATGTAACAGGCACTCAAAACTGGTGCACTGGGACAACTCAGAGGGATGGGATGAGGAGGGAGGTGAGAGGTTTGTTTAGGATAAGAGGACACACGCACACCCGTGGCTGACTCATGTCAATATACAGCAAAAACCACCACAATACTGTAAAGTAATTAGCCTCCAATTAAACAAATAAAAACAATTACATTCAAAATGGATGAACAATAAAGTCCTACATACAGCACAAGGAGCTATGTCCAGTCTCCTGTGATTAACAATAATGGAAAATAATATTAAAAATATATATATGCATATGTAAAAAAAAACAGTAGTTACCAAAATAATGATTCAGCTGTAAAGAATCTAACAATGAAGGAGAACTGTTCAGTCCCTGTGTCAGGAAGATCTTCTGGAGAACATGGCCACACATATGAAGAGAGGAACCTGGAGGGCTATAGGCAATGGAGTCAAAGAGTTGGAGATGACTGAAAAGCAGCATCAGCAGCCAAAATGGCTCCCAAGTGCATTGCTCTGTATAATAAGCAAGATAAAATGAGAATTTTAAATTTTAATGGTTGAAAAATATTAAAAGAAGAAGAATATTCTGTGGCATATGAGAATTATATAAAGCCCAAGCATCAATGTTCATAAAACCATTTATTGGAACAAAGTCCTACTCATTCAAATATTTTTCATGATTGTTTCATGCTACAAAGTCATAGTTAGCCTATTGAGCTTAACATGCTTATTATCTATGTCACCAGAAAGAAGCCATCAGTAAAATATAAAGTGAGGGATAGTCTGTAGGACAAGTGACTCGGTTTATCAAAAAGAAAAAA
>SJYC01015669.1:0-34185 GCA_006408675.1 Madoqua kirkii
GATGATGATCTAAAGGAAATCATTTTTCATCCAGGACATGGGAGAAAGATAAGAAAATAGAGGCTGTTCGGTTTGCTAATGTCTTTTATATTTTTGGCGAAACAATTGATGAGTTTCTCTGGGAGAATAGGAAAGTAAAGGTTAGCAAGCCAAAGGTTAACGGGATCAGTGTAAAGAATTGCGCAGTTTTTGAGTAGATTTCTTTCCAAATATTTTGAAGGCTTCCTGAAATGATTTTCTGACACACACACTTCGGGGAAGGAAAAAAAAAAGTGCACATCTGTATTCTCAGAATAAAGATGACAAGTGGCACATCCTTCTTGGAATATGTGAGCTGATGGTTTTGCCCTCGGGAATAAAAACACACGTGTAGACCATATTATCTGGGCGCCATAGCAACAGTAGGTCAATGATCAAGACAGGATGCAGTTCAGAGGGTCGGGCTGCCGTGTCATTTCTGAAAACAGCTCAAGCTTCAACACGGCTCTGCGTGGACATCCGTAGGAATCAGGACAGCGAGTTCAACGCCCTGGAGCTACCAAGGCTGCTTTGTCGGGCTGAGCGGGGACCCTGGGAGGGAACAAACAGACACAGGAAGGGAAAAGGCATGTCTGTGTAGGAGCTTAGCTCATTGCATTCGATGCCCGTGGCTGCTGGAACAAACAGCCACACGTTCAGGGGCGGAAATTGACACTCAGTGTAACATCTTACTCTTCTGGAGGTTGTAAGTCCGAAAGGAGTGTTAAAGGGATAAAATCAAGGTGCAGGCAGACCGGCATTTCCTTCCAGAGGCTCGGGATTGGAGGGCAAGGGGTCCATTTCCTAGCTTTTGGCTGCTTGGATGCTACGCACGTTCTTTGACTCCAGGTCACGTTATTAGTCTTTTTAATTTAATATTTATTTATTTGGCTGTGCCAGGTCTTAACGACAGCAGGCAGGATCCTCGATCTTGCAACAAAGCAAGCGGGACCTTCAGCTGTGTCTTGAGGGATCTTTGGTTTTGGCTAAAGGTTCGAACTCTTAGCGGAGGCATGTGAGACCCAGTTCCCTGACCAGGGTTAGAACCTTGCATTGGGAGTGTGGAGTCTTAGCCAGTGCACCACCCAGGGAGTCCCCGGGTCATGCTTTCTCCTGATCTCTGCTTCCATCCTCACAACTTCTCTGACTCTGAACCTCCTGCCTCCCTCTTACAAGGACCCTTGCGGGCTTAAGCTGGGATAGCCTCCGAGCAATACAAGTTCCTTAACTTTCTCACACCTTCAAGGTCCTGTTCACAGGTAACTTCTTCCAGAGGCTCGGGATTGGGGATGGAGGGGTCCATGCAGGGTAACTTCTTCACATGTTTTCAGGATTCAAACATGGACATCTTTGAGGCGAGGGGAGGAGTCATTTTTCTGCTTATCGTCTCATTCTAACGGGAATGCTCAAAGATTTCCTCAGTTTCCCCCACAGGATATTGACAGGATGCTTCTTATCTTGATTCATTGAGTGAATTCTCACCACAGCTTGATCTTGATCTAGGTCTTCCCTTGGTGAATCTCACTTCCCTGATGGATCAGAGGTTAAAGCGTCTGCCTGCAACACGGGAGACCTGGGTTCGATTCCTGGGTCAGGAAGATCCCCTGGAGAAGGAAATGGCAACCCACTCTAGCACTTTTGCCTGAAGAATCCCATGGATGGAAGCCTGATGGGCCACAGTCCTCGGGGTCGCAAAGAGTCGGACACGACTGAGCGACTTAACTAACTTTGGTTTTAAACTTCATGAAAATGCACTGTCTTTCCCTTTTCTGAATCTGGGCTTCCAGACCGCCACGCTGCTCATACGAAAACATGCTGTCATCCAGGAGTCCTTTCTGGCAAGCCACTCACATGCTGAATTTTTCTTTTTCTTTTTAATTTTATTTTTACTTTATTCTACTTTACAATACTGTATTGGTTTGGCCATACGTTGACATGAATCAGCCACAGGTGTACATGAGCTCCCAATCCTGAAACCCCCTCCCACCTCTCACCCCACATCATCTCTCTGGATCATCCCCGGGCACCAGCCTCAGGCATCCTGTATCCTGTATCGAACATGAATTTTTCTCAAAGAACTCCCTTTCAGATGCCATTTCTACCTTCCACTGCAGCCACTGAGGTGCAAGGTAGATGTCCAATATCAGACTTGAGGACATCTTCCCATCATTTCTATGTGGGTCAACTCCCCCCCACCCCCGAGCCCTGTGACTCACTCACTCATTGACAGGTTCATTCATTCAGCAAATACTCGTGGAGCACACACTACATACGACACACAGTTCTAACGTATTCAAACAAGTTGATGAATCAACAAGGCAATGAATGAATTAACTGCTCCTACACCTTGGCCACCTGATGCGAACTGCTGACTCATTGGAAGAAAACCCTGATGCGGGATAACACTGGAGGCCGAAGGAGAAGACGGCGACAGAGGGTGAGACGGTTGGCTGGCATCCCCGATTCAATTTGGACATGTCCTTAGGCAAACTCCAGGAGATGGTGAGGGATAGAGAGGCCTGACGTCTGGGTGGTCACAAAGATTCAGACACGACTTAGCAACTGAACAACAAGAAAATGCTGATGAAAGACTGTCAGCATAAATGTTCCTGGCTTCACTTGGAACCTTCTCTGTAGAAGCATTTATAATTTGAAAGAAAGAAGTTCTATGGATATCATAACCTGAAACATATGGATAACACTATTTTCTACCCTTCGGAAAAGGTTATATAGTCTATTAAATTGCTTTTTACGTCCTTCACAATGAATATTCAGGGGACGTTGCGTGCCTGTGCGTGTTCAATTCTATCCGACTCTTTGCGACCCCACGGACCACAGGCCGCCAGGTTCCTCTGCCCATGGGATTCTCCAGGCAAGAATACTGGAGTGGGTGCTCTTCTTTTCTCCAGGGGGTCTTTCCAACCCGGAGATGGAACGTGCTCTCCTGTATTGCAGGCGGAGTATTTAGCACTGGGGCACCTGAGAAACTTCAAAAGATATTACAAATCATTTCTTATTTTCATAAGAGTTGTGTCAGAGGAGAAATTTGCAAGGGCAACGCCTGTTTGCACAGCAAGGTATAAGCTACAAGGCAGCATGCCATGTGGAGAGAATCCGTTTCTTTTCGTAATACTTTGGAAAAATGGCAAAGCACTGTCTATACAGCTCCTTAACAAAAACTGTGGACAAAGTGTGGGTGTCTCTATATCTACATCTATAATCTTCACCATGATAAACTTTTTTTTTAATTGGCAACCGGATTTACTTCACCTGTCAAGATTTTACTCAGTGGAAGTTCCACTGAGACCTGTACTGATCTGTGCGTGACCTGGCCAAAAGCGTTAAGAAACTGTCAGCATACCTGGTTAGGTAGCATCACCAACTCAATGGACATCAACTTGAGCAAACTCTGGGAGACAGTGGAGGACAGAGGACCGTGGCATGTGGCGGTCTGTGGGGTTGCAGAGAATCAGACTGAGTGACTAACGAATATCAACAGACAGCATACAAATCCCCAGCTGGCTTGAAGCACGGTTATTCTATTTGTAAAGGGTGTTGCTTTGTTCGAGAGTCTTACAAGAGGGCCTGGAGAAAGACTGCCTCTGGATTTTAAACCGGAAAAAAAAGAAATTTGCATTGACTAGAACACACACCTTTAATAAGTACCTCAAATGGATTTCACTGACTCCATGCATGCCCAAGATAAAAGAATGATGAAATGCTAATAAATCACAGGAGAAATGCAGAAAATATACAAAAATGAATTCCTTGATCTACTCTTCCAATTACTATTTCGTCCCTTTCGCTTCCCTATTCTTTCTCTTCAAATTACTTCTCTTCAAATTAGCTCAGTTCAGTCGCTCAGTTCTGCCTCACTCTCTGTGACCCCATGGACCGCAGCATGCCAGGCCTCGCTGTCCATCACCAACTCCCAGAGCTTGCTCAAACTCATGTCCATTGAGGTGCTGATGCCATCCAACCATCTCATCCTCTATCGCCCCCTTCTCCTCCAGCCTTCAGTCTTTCCCAGCATCAAGGTCTTTTCCAATGAGTTGGCTCTTTGCGTCAGGAGGTCACAGTATTGGAGCTGAAGCTTCAGCATCTGTCCTTCCAATGAACATTACTTCCTTATTTCTTATTGATGAAAGACAGAATCCCTGATCAAGAAGCAAGTAATTCCTCTTTCTTTGCCTAGTCTGCCGTTTGCAGCAACACGGATGGACCTAGAGCTTGTCATACTGAGTGAAGGGAGAGAGAGAAGGACAAATACCATATATCGCTTATATGTGGAACATTAAAAAATGGCACAGATGAACCTATTGACAAAACAGAAATTGAGTTACAGACGTAGAAAACAAACGTGATTACTGGGGAGTAAGAGGGGAGAGGGAAAAACTGGAGACTGGGAATTGACAGACACACATTTGTGGCTGAATGTGCTCAGTCACGTCTGACTCTTTGTGACCCTACGGACTGTGGCCCACCAGACTCCCCTGTCTACGGAATTCTCCAGGCCAGAATCTACACAAAATAGATAACCAGTAAGTACCCACTGGGAACTCTACACAATACTCTGTAATGCCCCATATGGAAAAAGAGTGTAAAAAGAATGATTGTGTGTCTGTGTCTGTGTGCGTATAACTGATTCTCTTTCTTCTACACCTGAAAATCACACTGATTGTCACACTGAGCGAAGGTGAAAATGAAAGTCACTCAGTCGTGGCCAACTCTGCGACCCCATGGACTATACAGTCCCTGGAATTCTCCAGGGCAAAATACCGGAATGGGGAGCCTTTCCCTTCTCCAGGGGATCTTCCCAACCCGGGGATTGAACCCAGGGCTCCCGCATTGCGGGCGGATTCTTTACCAGCTGAGCCGCCAGGGACACCCTATCTCAGGTTGTCACACTGAGTGACATAAGACAAATATCATAAGACATAGCTTCCATGTTGAATCTAAAAAAAAAATACAAGTGAACAAAACAGAAATACTCCGATAGACATAGGAAAAAAACTTATGTTTACTAGGGGGGTAAGGAGGGGAGGGATAAATTGGGAGCTTGGAATGTCACATGCACACTACTGTATCACACTATTACAGATAAACCAGGTAACTAATAAGGACCTACTGTCCAGTACAGGGAACTCTACTCAATACCGTGTAATGGTGCATATGGGAAAGCATCTTGAAAAGAGTGGATGGCGTCTACGTGTCACTGATGCCCTTTGCTGTACCCCTGAAACTAACACAACATTATAAATCAACTATACTCCCCAGTACAAAAGGCTTAAAAAAAATGCTTTCAGAGTGCCAGTCACTGGCCTCTGAGTTGGTTCAGACTCCTCTGTGTTTTCACTGTGAGGGGATTCAGCCTGAAGCATGAAGTACCACCTGCAGTCATACAGCCCAGTGCAGAGAATCCACGGGATTCTGCACGGATTCTGAAGACTACAGTCCACGCTTCGGCTAGAGCTGCAGCCTGGCTCTGCTCGTGAGGACTTCAAAGATTGGGGTACGTGAAAGTAAAGTCGCTCAGTCGTGTCTGGCTCTTTGCGACCCCGTGGACTGTAGCCCACCAGGCTCCTCCGTCCATGGGATTCTCCAGGCAAGAACACTGGAGTGGGTTGCCATTTCCTTCTCCAGGGGATCTCCCCGACTCAGGGATCGAACCCAGGGCTCCTGCATTGCAGGCAGATGCTTTAACCTCTGAGCCACCAGGGAAACCCAGGGGTACATGAAGCAACCAAAAATGTCCCAGGCACGTGTAGACTGGCAAGTGTCCAAGAGGAAGAACCACGCAACTTTCCCAGCTAGAGCATCCGTGCTTCGGTATAAAACTTGGAATATAAATGGAGGATGTTAGCAAATGCTCTCACGGTCCACATCTGACCCATACCGCAGTGGCCGCTGTAGCAGATGGATTTAGGAAGTCTATCAAGTGGTGGATCAATGGTAAAGAATCTGCCTGCAATGCAAGAGACCTGGGTCAGGAAGATCCCCTGGAGGAGGGCATGGCAGCTCACTCCAGTATTCTTGCCTGGAGAATCCCATGGACAGAGAAGTCTGGTGGGCTACAGTCCACGGGGGTTGTAAAGAGTTGGACATGACTGAGTGAATGTCACTTTGGGGGGCTTCCCTGATGGCTCAGATGGTAAAGAACATGCCTGCAACGCAGGAGACCTGGGTTTGATCCCGGGGTGGTGAAGATCCCCTGGAGGAGGGCATGGCAACTCACTCCAGTATTCTTGCCTGGAGAATCCCATGGACAGAGGAGCCTGGTGGGCTACCATCCACAGGGCTGCAAAGAGTTGGACACGACTGAGTGTCTAACGCTTTCTCTCTCACTATGTGCAATATCTGAACACAGCATGTGGTGTTGGAGGAGACTCTTGAGAGTCCCTTGGACTGCAAGGAGATCCAACCAATCCATTCTGATGGAGATCAACCCTGGGATTTCTTTGGAAGGAATGATGCTAAAGCTGAAACTTTAGTACTTTGGCCATCTCATGCGAAGAGTTGACTCATTGGAAAAGACTCTGATGCTGGGCAGGAGGAGAAGGGCACGACAGAGGATGAGATGGCTGGATGGCATCACTGACTCGATAGACGTGTCTGAGTGAACTCCGGGAGTTGGTGATGGACAGAGAAACCTGGTGTGCTGTGATTCATGGGGTTGCAAAGAGTTGGACACGACTGAGCGACTGAACTGAACTGAACTGGTGATAATCAGAAGGATACAAATACATTGAATGTAGCAAAGGAAGGGCTTTGCAACAGTCTAGCTATGACTGTCGCCCTTCTAAGGCTTCTGGCAGAAATTAGGAAACTTCCAGGTGTGCCAAACAAAGGAGAATTAAAACGAGAGAATGATTTTCAAGGTAAACCAGTGGTTTGACGTCAGCGTGTCGGGCCTGGGGGAAAGCTCGCGGGGTGGGCATACGTGAACTGAATGTTTGCTTTCTTCTGTTAAAAATACCTCTTCCTCCCGCATCTCTCTCTCCCACTCACCGTGGTCTCTCAGCACGCTCTCTGACTTCTCCGGATCCACCCACTGGATGATGCCTTCTCAGCTCTCGATTCCTGGGTTTTGCTATAACAGGCACACAGACTTTTTTCTGAGTTCTAAAGTAGTTCCACCAGGAGACGCTGCACTGTGTTCACGATTATCAGCAGGCAGGCCGTGAGACTTAAAGATGGACGGTACACGGATTGTTACACTCGTAGAAAACCTTCCACTAACTCAACTCACATCACAGTGCCTTCGGCATGTTCGCACCAGTTCCCCTTGATGAATTCTCCCGCCACTAAGCAGAAGTCAACAATGAGGTGAGAAAACCTTCCTTCTATTCCACCCGCGTCATATGAATCAGCACGATTTTCCGCCGACTGGAAGCCCCAACTGTGAAGCGTGGCTGTGGTTTAGTCATTTCAGTCCTGTCTCACTCTTTGCGACCCCTCGGACTGCAGCCCGCCAGGCTCCTCTATCCATGGGATTCCCCAGGCAAGAATACTGGAGTGGGTTGTCATTTCCTACTCCAGGGAATCTTTCCAACCCAGGGAGTGAACCCACGTCTCCTGAACTGGCAGGTGGATTCTTTACCGCTAAGCCCCCAGGGAGCCCACTATGAAGGACACTCATATTGAAAGGCTAAATGTTCCAAAATGAAAAGTTTTTGCATGTTGCCCTCTGGATCGAAGGATCCATTCTACAAAAAGATAAACACCCATGGCTGATTCTTGTGAATGTATGGCAAAAACCACTACAATATTGTAATTAGCCTCTAATTAAAATTTTTTTTTTAAGATATTGAGAAAGTACATGTGGAGTGGCTATTGGGGAGAAGCATGACACAGAGGGATTAGACAGCTGAAAAGAGATTATTGTACGTCTCCAGAAGAAAAGGATCACCATGACTGGCTGAGGATGTCACCTGCCCCAGGCCCTCTGTCCTGCAGGTGGAAGTTACTCTGACCTTGCCAGGGAGGTCAAGGTCATTGGAAGATTCTTCAGATCTTGCGAGAAAGATTTGAAGAGATGAAGCCACGTGCCCAGGGTCACACAGGTAAGCGTAAGAACAACCAGGACTTTGAATCAAGACTGTAAACGGAACTCGGGTCTCAGTCATGCCACGTTTGGGGACCACGTGTCTTAGAACACATGGTGCTGCTGGGTGAGGGGGGCGGAAGTGACAGATGGAACCATGTGGTGTGACACTGTCTGCCTTCCCCCCGGAAAACTCCACGTAACTTGCTCCCTAGTTCCTATCTTCTCAGGAAGGTAGAGAGGCAAATAGGGGCTGTTCTAGCCAAGCAGAAAGTGAGGGATGAGGAGGAAAAGTGAGGCTCTCAGCAATAGCAGGGTCAGAGCAGAAGGGATGGCTAGTATCCCATGACGGACAGTGAGAGGACATGAGTGGGTGCCTTTTACCTCTCCAAGGCTGACAAACCTGGATGGGCTGAATAAGCTAACCTAAAGAGCACAGCTTCCCCCATAGCTCAGGTGGTAAAGAATCCGCCTGCAATGCAGGAGACCCAGGTTTGATCCCTGGAGAAGGAAATGGCAACCCACTCCAGTAATCTTACCTGGAAAATCCCATGGACAGAGGAGCCTGGTGGGCTACAGTCCATGGGGTCGCAAGAGTTGGACACGACTTAGCAACTAAGAACATCTTACCATCAAAGAACACAGAGGTGGAAGGCCATTGAGGGAGATCTGAAGCTGGGGTGAGGACTTGAGCCCACCACAAGCTACAAAGACACTCTACCAGGATACTAAATATTATAATTTTTTTAGAGGACAAAAGTCTTCTAAGTGACCCCTGTTGCTGCTGGTGTTCAGTCGCTCAGATGAGTCTGACACTGTAGTGACTTCGGATCCCAAGGTGAAGCTGACCCCCTGGACTGCAGCGCACTAGGCTTCCCTGTCCTTCACCAACTCCCAGAGTTTGATCAAACTCATGTCCATTGAGTCCTGATGCCATCCAACCATCTCATCCTCTGTCGTCCCCTTCTCCTCCTGCCTTTAATCTTTCCCAGCATCGGGGTCTTTTCTAATGAGTTAGCGCTTTGCATCAAATGGCCAAAGTATCACAACTCCAGCATTGGTCCTTCCAATGAGTAATCAGGGTTTATTTTCTTTAGGATTTACTGGTTGCATCTCCTTGCAGTCCAAGGGACTCTCAAGAGTCTTCTCCAGAAGCACAGTTCAAAAGCATCAATTCGTCAGCGTTCAGCCATATTTATGGTCCAGTTCTGACATCTGTAACGACTACTGCAAAAATCACAGCTTTGATTAGACGGACCTTTGTTGGCAAAGTCATGTCTCTGCTTTTTAATACACTGTCTATGTTTGCCATAGCTTTCTTTCCAAGGAGTATCTGTCTTTTCATTTCATGCCTGCAGTCACTGTCTGCAGTGATTTTGGAGCCCAAGAAAATAAATTCTGTCACTGTTTCCACTTTTCCCCCTTCTATTTGCCATGAAGTGATCGGACTGGATGCCATGATCTTCGTTTCTTGAATGTTGATTTTTAAGCCAGATTTTTTCACTGTCTTAAAATTGCCTTGCCCATGTTACCTCATGAACAAACTTTTGCCCTGGATGTTTGATTCCATAACTTCCTTGGATATGACTTTGACATATCATGTATTACGTAAGTTGTATGCTGGAAAAAATAGACACTCTACCCATTGTCTCCAAAGAAAAGACTGACAACTTCACACCTTCGTGTCTTACACACCTTTTCAAACCATTTTCTCCTCTGGAAGACTAGAGTTGAAAACTGCCACTTATGCTAACTCAAAATATGTAAAACGGGCTTATTTTAATAACTAGCTATAGAGTAGGATTCAGGGATTGGATAGGAAATACACATATCTTCGAATGCAAACCTAACAGTCTACTGGAAATATTAAAGCCAGCTATTTTTCCTATCTCACTTAGTTCACCCTCGTGAACTATCCAATAAAAACAGTGGATTTGATGACTTCGGAAGAAGGCATGCACCCCTCCAGGGCAAAGATGTCAGCACTTGGTTTGGCTGCAAAGCGGACGTGTTTCAATCTTCAGAGACACTCTCGTTTCACAGGCTAGGCATTGAGAGCAAAGAAAAAGGCCTTCTAAGTTCAAAACATTTTTCACAAAGGACGAAATAGAGCTGTAAGTGTCAGGAGAAAGAACTACGGAAGAAAGGAGAGAGAGGTCAGTGCGGGTGATGTGGAAGTCAGAGAGTTGAGATGTAGGCGTGTTGACACCTCTAAGACCTTTTTTTATAAAGATTTTTTTTTTAATGTGGACCATTTTTTAAAACTGTTACTGAATTTGTTATGAGGCTGCTTCTATTATACCGTTTTTATGGCCTTGCAGTGTGTGGGATCTTAGTTCGCCGACCAGGGATTGAACCCTCGTCCCCTGCATGGGACGGTGGAGTCTTAAGCACTGGAACACCAGGGAAGAATCTCTAAGGCCTTGAGGAGCAGAGGAGAGACTGCTGAAGCTGGGACAGACGTCCAAGGCCGAGGCAGTCGCAGTGGAGAGCGAGGGTGGGCTGGCTAGGGCTCACAAAGTGAACAGCACCCGAGACACTGGTCCAGAGAAATCTCCCAGACCTCCACAGGCTCTGAGTGCCCATACACATCACACTTGGCTCTGGTGAGAGTCAGCGATTCCTTCCTGGAAGGAAGCTCAGTGGTGGCTTCTTGCCCTGATACTCTTTTGCCCTTGGCGGGGGTCAGGGGGAGTTACCCCACACTGGAGGACGGCAGAACAGAATGCCTCAAACGAGCAAGAAAAGTGAAACAGCTGGATGAACCCTCGTCCTCTGCATGGGACGGTGGAGTCTTAAGCACTGGAACACCAGGGAAGAATCTCTAAGGCCTTGAGGAGCAGAGGAGAGACTGCTGAAGCTGGGACAGACGTCCAAGGCCGAGGCAGTCGCAGTGGAGAGCGAGGGTGGGCTGGCTAGGGCTCACAAAGTGAACAGCACCCGAGACACTGGTCCAGAGAAATCTCCCAGACCTCCACAGGCTCTGAGTGCCCATACACATCACACTTGGCTCTGGTGAGAGTCAGCGATTCCTTCCTGGAAGGAAGCTCAGTGGTGGCTTCTTGCCCTGATACTCTTTTGCCCTTGGCGGGGGTCAGGGGGAGTTACCCCACACTGGAGGACGGCAGAACAGAATGCCTCAAACGAGCAAGAAAAGTGAAACAGCTGGAAGCGGGGCAACAAGGGCGTTGGCCAAGGTGGGGGCCCCATGAGCAGCTCCACGGGGTGGGCGCGTCCCAGCAGCAGTTTCTTTTTTCTCCCAGCATCACTAGACATGGAGTCTCAACAATAAGACAAGGCCACACACATAGAAAACAATGAAAGGGACTCCCCCTCACTCATCCAGACACCCCAAATGTAGTGTCAATTTTTTTGTGGCCATTTTTTATGGCATGCAGGCCTTAGTTCCCTGACCAGGGCTTGAACCTGCACGTCTTGCCTTGGAAGCGGGGAGTCTCAATTGCTGGACCACTGGAAGTCCCTCAGTTTAGTTCAGTTCAGTCGCTCAGTCGTGTCTGACTCTTTGCGACCCCATGAATCGCAGCACACCAGGCCTCCCTGTCCATCACCAACTCCCGGAGTTCACTCAGACTCACGTCCATCGAGTCCGTGATGCCATCCAGCCATCTCATCCTCGGTCGTCCCCTTCTCCTCCTGCCCCCAATCCCTCCCAGCATCGGGGTCTTTGCCAGTGAGTCAACTCTTCGCATGAGGTGGCCAAAGTACTGGAGTTTCAGCTTTAGCATCATTCCTTCCAAAGAAATCCCAGGGCTGATCTCCTTCAGAATGGACTGGTTGGATCTCCTTGCAGTCCAAGGGACTCTCAAGAGTCTTCTCCAACACCACAGTTCAAAAGCATCAGTTCTTACCCTGTCCATCACCAACTCCCGGAGTTCACTCAGACTCACGTCCATCGAGTCCGTGATGCCATCCAGCCATCTCATCCTCGGTCGTCCCCTTCTCCTCCTGCCCCCAATCCCTCCCAGCATCGGGGTCTTTGCCAGTGAGTCAACTCTTCGCATGAGGTGGCCAAAGTACTGGAGCTTCAGCTTCACCATCATTCCTTCCAAAGAAATCCCAGGGTTGACCTCCTTCAGAATGGACTGGTTGGATCTCCTTGCAGTCCAGGGGTCTCTCAAGAGTCTTCTCCAACACCACCGTTCAAAAGCATCCATTCTTGGGCGCTCAGCCTTCTTCACAGTGTGAAGCATTTTAACACAGTTCTGCTGTTGGCCCGAAAGGCTGCGGTTCTTGCAAGATGCTCTCCTTCAACGTTCAGGGGTTGTTTTGTCACTCGCCCAACACGTCGAATCCGAAACCAAAGAGACTCAGAGAACCACAGCACCTCCCCAGATGACTGACAAGCTGGCCGAGACTCTCTCCTCTCTTTGGACTGTTTCTGTGAACTTCCCAGAAGACAATCTTGATGCCAATTCATCTGCCAACCTTTCAAAAATGCTTAGTCCTGATTTCCTTAAGTCTAATCCCTATGCAGACTACAAGCAGATCAAGGCAGTCCATCCTAAAGGAAATCAACCCTGAATATTCACTGGAAGGAGTGACGTTGAAGCTGAAGCTCTAAAACTTTGGCCACTTGATGCAAAGAGCCCACTCTGGAAAACACCCTGATGCTGGGGAAGATTGAGGGCAGGAGGAGAAGGGGACGACAGAGGATGAGATGGTTGGATGGCATCACGGACTCAATGGACATGAGTTTGAGTAAACTCCAGGAGTTGGTGATGGGCAGGGAGGCCTGGTGTGCTAAAGTCCATGGGTTTGCAAAGAGTCAGACATGACTTACTGATTGAACGCATAGTCATATATATGCTTGATGACTTTATAAGTGAGAAAAAGATGGACAGGTTGCTGACAACTGAGCACAATGAATTTGAAGTATCCAGTTAGATTCTAGCTTTCTGAGGATATCAGGCTGTGTTTTCAGAGCTGGCAGTTGGTAACACTGAATGTGTGCAAGTGAACAGTCACCAGGGGTGCCTGCAAAAGTTACAGTCTTTCTATGTGTCAACCACACATCCATTCACAGGATACAAGAAACATGTTAATAAGCTCATGGATATACATATGATAGACTCAATAGTGAAGTGAAATTCGCTCAGTCATGTCAGACTCTTTGTGACCCATGGACTATACAGTCCATGGAATTCTCCAGGCCAGAATACTGGAGTGGGTAGCCTTTGCCTTCTCCAGGGGATCTTCCCAGCCCAGGGATCAACCCCAGGTCTTCCGCATTGCAGGTGGATTCTTTCTCAGCTGAGCCCCCAGGGAAGCCCAACAACACTGGAGTGGGTAGCCTTTCCCTTCTCCAGGGGATTTTCCCAACCCAGGGATTGAACAGGGGTCTTCTGCCTTGCAGGCAGATTCTTTAACAACTGAGCCACCAGGGACAGACTTAATAATTGAGAACAACAATAACAGTGAATGGTATTCACATATGATTGTCCACATGCTGATGAAATTTCCGGAATCAGTCAACATGAGTGCTTTTTCTGGCCCTGCTGTAAGGCTTGTGGGATCTTAGTTCACTGACCAGGGATTTAGCCCGTGTCCCTTGCAGTGGACGCATGGGGTCTTAACCCCCTGGACCACTGGGGAAGTCCCTTAGCATGGGTCCTTAATGTATCAAGAATGTTAGCTTTATGATGAATCTCCCAGTGCCTGTCTTTGCCCTCACTCTCCTTGCTCATCAACAATTTGAACCTCAGGCAATACAGACTGGTTTGGTTTATATGAAGCACGGGGGGCACAGCGGACTCTGACGATGTGACACGGAATATATCCCAGATTCTGCAAGGACAATATCTGGATGAGCATGGCGGGTGTCCTGCCTGATAACGATGACACGTAGTATTTAGGAAATGCTTATAGGAATATGGGCTTCCCAGGTCACTCAGTGGTAAAGGATCTGCCTGCCACTGCAGGAGCCCTGGGTTCAATCCCTGGGTTGGGAAGATCCCCTGGAGGAGGAAATGGCCACCCACTCCAGCATTCTTGCCTGGAGAGTCCCACGGACAGAGGAGCCTGGCGGGCTATATAGTTCATGGGGTCGAGAAGAGTTGGACATGACTGAGCAACTGAACAATACATAGGAATATAGGAATCATATGCACTCTTTCCAAGGTCACTGCCAAGTCTGGATTTTGTGGTAACACAGTAATACATGCCTATGCATAAGTCTTTCATGAGCAATAAGTTCTCAGAATATACCGAGCCTGCCTGGCAGCTGTCTGCGGCTGTGTTCACAGGAATGCAGAATGCCAAGGTCAAGAGTCTCATTACCACTTTTATTCACTTCAGACAAATTTATTCAGCATCTATGCAATAATGCCTTCTCGTAACAGCTGCCTGTTAGTGTGACGGATCGAGTCCTCTTAGCTTTCACTATTTTTTCAACGTGATCTAATGGACACAGGTCTTCCCAGGTGGCTTAGATGGTGAAGAATCTGTTTGCAATGCAGGAGACCCACGTTTGATCCCTGGGTCAGGGAGATCCCTGGGAGGAGGCAATGGCAACCGACTCCAGTATTCCTGCCTAGAAAATTCCATACACAGAGCAGCCTGGAGGGCTCCCATCCGTGGGGGTCCCAAAGAGTCGGACATGCCTGAGCACCAGTACCGTCACCACCACTAATGGACACACTCTCTTCCCATTTGCAAAGAAATCCTGGACCTTACCTTTGGAAAAGTCTGAGAGTCCTGGCATACGAGAAACACAGTGTCATGAAAAGACACAGTCAAAAGACCTACTTATAAACAAGGAAAAAACCACCAGGCCAATTGTACATAAACGGCAGCTCTATCATTCCATGAAAATTAGGTTACCGAGTCTAACTATGTGACACATATTTATTCCAATTAATTTCAATTAGGCAAAACAAGTGTCGATGGGTGTGCAGACATCCGCTTCCTAGGCAGCTTGTCTGAGATCATTAGACGTGATATTCATGCATGACTATTAGTACAACTGGTAGACCATGCATCGGTCCTTCCAGCAGTCAGTGCCATTGGGTAGAAGTTATGTGGCAACAACCCTTAAATTAAATCTCCATTAAGGATTCCAATCAGTCTTGACGAGCACATGAGTTCTTACACCCCTCTTCTTTTTTTTTGGTTAAGTAAATTAATAATGCATAAGAATTATGGAAACCAACTGAAGCAGCCTCCTTTTTTCTTCTCTTTTGGGGTGGGGGGAGAATGCTCTACAGAGGCCAGGCAAGGGAGGGGCTAGGACGTTTGCAGGAGACGTTAAGTCATGAATATCGAAGGCAGAGTCCCTGAAGAATAACCCAAATGTGGCACATCTATCTCACAACCTGAGATCTACACGGTTGCCCATGAAGGGATGACAACTCTTCTGGTGTCTGCAGGCCCTGCATGCCATGGAGAGGCCCTAACCCTGCATGCCATCCAAGAGGAGAACAGACCCGTAGGGTCTTTTTCCAGGAAGAGGCTATTAAGAAGAAAAGGTTGTCAAGACCTTCCGGAAGCCTAGGCCAGGATGGAAGCCCACGACAGGGTGAGCAGATGGGGTCAGATTAGACTTGTGTGGGGGACCGAGGAGAAGTCACTGAGGGCACATTTGGTCAATGCAGTTCCTCTGGGAATGTTTTCTTGCGGGAAGGAGGTAAATCATGGGGACAGCTGCATTTCTAAGAAATGTCATTTCTCAGCAGCGACAGAGGAAAACACTTGTGTGAGAATACAGCGTATGTCTCATGCCAGACAACAGGTGCACTTACAGAGAACTTTGTATTCACAAAACGTCATACATAGATTTTTTTCTAACATTGCAACACTCCTGAGCAGTATATTGTTTTTCACACTCATAGGGCTTTTCTGGGGGCTCGGACAGTCAAGAATGCCTGCAGTGTGGGAAAGCCTGGTTCGATCCCTGGGTGGGGAAGATCCCCTGGAGAAAGGCATGGTAACCCACTCCAGCATTCTTGACTGGAGAATCCCCATGGACAGAGGAGCTCGGCAGGCTACAGTCCATGGGGTTGCAAAGTCGGACAAGACTGAGCAACTCACACACACACACACACACACACACACACACACACACACACACCCATTGTTTTTTAGATTCTTTTTCCATATAGGTTATCGAAGAGTACATGAGTCCTGTTCCCTCTGCTCTATGGTAGGGCCTCGCTAGTTCCCTATTTTATAGATAGCACTGTGTGTGCAGGTTGACCCCAATCTTGTCATTAATCCCTCCCCACCATACTTTCCCATTGCTAACTGTAAGTTTGGGATTTTTCTGCAATCTGTGAGTCTGTTTCTGTTTTGTAAATAAGTTTATTTACATCATTTTAAAAATTAGATTCCAGAACAGCTGGGACAGCAGCCTTATGTTAAAAAAAAAAAAAAGACAAACAACCTAATCCAAAAAATGAGCAATCTGAACAGACATTTGTCCGCAGAAGATGTACAGATGGCCAACAGGTACATGAACGGATGCCCCACATCACTAGTCACCAGAGAAAGGCAAGTCAAAACCACAGTGAGGTATCACCCCACGTCGGTCTGAATGGCCGCCATCAAAAAGTCTGCAAATGACACGGGCTGCAGAAGGTGTGGAGAAAAGGGGACCTTCCTACACGGTTAGAAAAGAAAGAAAGTGAAGTTGCTCAGTCGTGTCTGACTCTTTGCGACCCCATGGACTGTAGCCCACCAGCCTCCTTTGTCTGTGGAATTTTCCAGGCAAGAATACTGGAGTGGGGTGCCAGTTCCTTCTGCAGCGGATCTTCCCGACCCAGGGATCGAACCTGTGTCTCTTGTGTCTCCTGCACTGGCAAGTGGATTCTTTACCACTGTGCCACCGTGGAATCCCTCCAAATAACCTAGCTGTGAATGTTTCATTCTCATTTCTCAGAAGAAGTAACTGAGGCTTGGAGAGGTGTCAGGGGGTGTCTCCCTTCATCACCACCACAGCTTGGTTGCTAGAATCCCGAAACTCTTCCATCTCTGCTAGGATGTCAAGTCAGGTCTTCCTCACGGAAAAGCAGCTCAGGGAGCATGCGACAAATTAGGTCTTAGGCAGACGTGGAGTTAATAGCACCCGGGATAGCAAACGGTCCCTAATAAGGAATTCATACAAATCTCCAACCCACATTATGCAAAACAAGCTTTAAGATGGGAATGCGGAGTGGCCATGAACATTTAGGAAGACAACTACATTTTAAGAGTGTGTCCCAATGCAAACTGGATTGATGAAAGGGCAATTATAAAACACTTACTTTTAGAGGTACGCTGTTATTCAATCAATCTTCATTTTAACATCTGTTTATCTCTCTCTAGTAATGCTTTATTTACAATTGCTAGTATTGCTTGTGACATTTATCTCTATGAGCTTTTCAAGGTGTGTTTCAGGAGAAGCAAATTAAAAGATTGTTTCCATTTGTTTCCCTTTCCAATTTACTGTTTGTTTTTTTATTACAAACACAAGGACAGCTGCGTCCTCCATGGGGTTTATACGCTTAACTGCATCTTTATTTTCTTTACAGTTTCTTTAGATGGTACATATTTCTTGATCTTTACTTAACAAAGATCTTTGCAGTATTTACTCTTGCAAAGTCTCCCGTGGATGGAGGAGCCTGGTAGGTTATAGTCCACAGGGTCAAAAAAAGAAAGAGTCGGACACGACCAAGTGACTAACACTTTCACTTTCAAATGAGTAAAAGCTACAAGCAAACGAATAAACTACAACAAAATTAAAAGCGATAAGAACACCACCACCCCAAACTCCGAAGACTCTGAAGACCTAAGTTTGACGGATACAGAAATAGCCAGAAACAAGTTTCAAAGCTGAGAAGTTTTGCTTTGTTTTGGTGTTCAGAGAAGTGACTGGAGACCCAGGCAAGGATGAATTTAGAATTTTAGCTGTGGAGCTGATGGGAGAGAATGCAGGTTCTGAGCCAAGTCCATGCTAACTTCTGTGATCTTGTCAAGCATCACTCAAGGATGCTGTCTCCTGCATTCCCATGCAGGGGTTTGCCGCAGGGATCTCACACCCCTTGGAGTCTGGGAAATATTTCACAAGGTCACTGAGAACACACCCACCTTCGTCATACTATGGAATCGTCATGGACCATTTCCACCTTGTTCGTGATTGTACCGATGGTGCCAAAAGTTGGGAAAACTGTTGGCACCTTCCCAGTCATCAAGGCACTGAACGCAAAGTATAGTAATATTCATCACTACCATGCTCTGGAATAAAAGAACGTCAGTTTCATTTCAGAATGTTGTGTATCTTTGTGATGCTTTTTTATCTGATTGCACTGAGTCTCAGAGGCAGCAAGCACAATCTTCTATCTTCATTGCAGCTAGCAGACCTTTCGTTGAGACATATGGGAGCTAGTTCCCTGACCAGGGATTGAACCTGAGGCCCCCTGCACTGGAAGGTCAGAATCTCACCCACTGGACTGACAGGGAATTCATTTCCTAAGAGTACTTCAGATGAAGCGGTAAATATAGCTGATTTTCTTAAATATCTAGAGTAGGTGTCTTTGGGTTATCCTGCATGAGGAAATGGGATGTATATGTAAAGCTCTTCCCTTTCCCAATGAAGCTCAATGTTTGTCTCCAGGGGGGGGTGGGGGGAAAGCGGGCCACTGTTTGAGAAGCAAGGAAAAAGAGTAGCTCCCATTTTTCCTTGATGCAATGACGGACAGACCACCTATGGCCATTCAGACCTGGGAATGTGGTGGATATTTTCTCAAAATTGAAGAAAGTGAACCTGTCATTTTGTGGAAAACAACTGACACTATTTGTTGCCAGTGACAAATTCAAGGTTGCAGGAAAAAAAAATTAGAATTTCAGACGTCTTACATCTGCCACTATGAAGTTGATGGGCTCCCAACACTTAAAATAATTCATTCCTGAGTTGGCGATAGACAGGGAGGCCTGGCGTGCTGCGGTCCATGGGGTCGCAAAGAGTTGGACACGACTGAGCCGCTGAACTGCACTGAACTGAATAACGTCAGCGGTGATGTTAATAAGTGCGGGCTTTCTGTCATTGCTGTTGCTGTCTTTGGTTTTATTTTGCCTTCCCTGTTCATACATTGGGAAGAAGAAAACCTCCAGGCTGCAGCTGCATCCCGGGGAAGGAGCAAACAAAAAGCTGGGGAGGAACTCAATTTTCCAACACGTGTATCAGCGGACCGCTTTCCCCATCAAATCTCCAGATGACATCTTGGCCCTGGTTGACACGTGAATTGCAGCTTGGTGAGAAATCGTGCTTGGATCGTGTGAAGGACCTGATGCCCGGGTTCCTGACCCTCGGTGACTGTGAGGCGATGAATGTGTCTCATTCCAAGCCCTTTGGGCTGTGGTTTATTGTTACTCAACAAGTACGCAATGGACACAATGAGTGTGTGGGCATTTCTGTTTCTACGGTAAGTCACAGTCAGTATCAATGTGAGTAGCTCCTAGGAAGAGTTACCCGTCATCATTGCTGTTTACTTCCTTCAGTCATGTCCGACCCCACGGACTGTAGCCCTCCAGGCTCCTCTGTCCGTGGGATTCTCCAGGCAAGAATACTGGAGTGGGTCGCCATGCCCTCCTCCAGGGGATCTTCCCCACCCAGGGATCAAACCCAGGTCTCCCGCGCTGGCAAACAGATTGTTTACCACTGAGCCAGCTGGGACGCCTTACCTGTCATGGTTTGTATTAATTGATACCTTTATTATGTTAATTTTTAAAAAGCAGCTCTTTATTTTTGTAACATTTATCTCCCTGTGCTGGGCCTTAGTTTTTCCACAGAGCAACTTTATTGGCGCTGTGTGAGCTCTCAGTTGTGTCCTGTGGGGTCTAGTTCCCTAACCAGGGATTGAACTCAGGGCCCCTGCACTGGCAGCTCAGAGTCTGAGCCGCTGAACCCCCTAGAGGTTCCTTAACTGATATATTATAATTGCTCATGATCTGGGCATCAAAGCGTCTCAACACACAGCAAGTACTCAACGAAACTTGCAGCAAATTTTTGGGAGAACATACTCATTTTAATTCACAAACACACATAAGGCGTTTTGATAGATTCTGCATATGAATATCAAGGGGATCGGGGTTTGGTTTCAGAGCTCCCGTAATTCATCACTGGTGGTGGGAGGCAGACTTGTAAATAAGCTTCTATAATTAAATATTCCACAAAGTACATCGCTGCATGAAAAGGACATTTGCAAACACTACATCACAATTATACCTGTAAGGAAGCTATAAAGCTAAAGCCACTTTGCAGAGACAGACTCTGCATTCTGAAAACTCACTAGGGCTTTTTGTCATAAGTCAAATGCTGGCCCCCTCCTAGAGATGTCCATGCTCTGATCCCTTGTACTAATAAATATGTCAAGTTAGGGCTTCCGTGGTGGCTCAGCTGGTAAAGAATCCACCTACAATGTGGGAGACCTGGGTTCGATCCCTGGGTTGGGAAGATCCTCTCCTGGAGAAGGGAAGGGCTACCCACTCTAGTATTCTGGCCTAGAGAATTCCATGGACTGTATAGCCAGTGGGGTCGCAAAGAGTCGGACACGACTGACTGACTCTCACTCACACGACAGTTACGTAACTAATGTTACAGACCTTAAGATATGGAGATGCTCCTGCATTACACAGGCTGACCCAATCCCACCTTTTTCTAGCTCGAAAGTGGGAGACCCGTGGCAGAAGGCAGAGAGATGAGAAGCGTGAGAAGGGCTCAGGGTCTGGCTCTTGGTTTGAAAGCAGAGGGGGCAACATGGCAAGGCACACGCAGAGGGCTATGAGAAGCTCAGAAGGGCGCGGCTGCTGGCCCACAGTCGGCAAGGAGATGGGGAACTCAGTCCCACAGCCAGGAGGAGCCGAATTCTGCCAGTCATCGGGAAGGGGTTTCTTCCTCTGAGTTTCCAGATCAGATCTCTGCCATCCATAACCGTGAGTTTAGTCTTACGGAGCGCAGAGCAAAAACATCAAAGACACACCGTAAGCCTCTGACCTACATTCCCGGGAGAAAAGTAACGTGTGATGTGTGAAGCTGCTACGTTTGCCTTCATCGTTTTACGACAGGATCAGAAAACTGATCAAACTGGAAATCAACCCTGAATATCCATTGGAAGGACGGACGCTGAAGCTGAAGCTCCCATCCTTTGGCCACCTGATGTGAAGAACAAACTCATTTGAAAAGACCGTGATGCTGGGAGAGATTGTTGGCAAGAGGAGAGAGGATGAGGTGGTTGGATGGCATCACCCACTCGATGGGCATGAGTTTGAGTAAACTCCGGGCATTGGTGATGGACAAGGAGGCCTGGCGTGCTGCAGTCCATGGGGTCGCAAGGAGTCGGACAAGACTTACTGATTGAACAGCAACAGCAAGAAACTGATAGGCTTTAGTGGGGGGGTGCAGCGGTGGGGAGGAGAAAATACACTCAAAACAATGGTACTGTTAGCATGAGCCAAGATGTGTGCCTGTGACCAAGCAGAGGGAAGGGCAAGTTACAGGATGTGGCCAGAACATAAATTCAGAGAGACGAGGAAACACAGACAGGAAGATGAGGGCCAGGAATGCGTATCGAGAAAGCAAGTCCCAGGATTTGTCTGCAGGATAGATGAGAGAAGAAGAGAATCCGTAGGAAGGATGATCAATCAGAAATAACCTAGAGAAGCCACAACAAGACCCAAAATGAAGAGGATGGCATCTGGAATCAATAAAAGTGTACCCTCGCAAGGTCAGTTCAGTTCAGTGCAGCCGCTTAGCTGTGACTCTTTGTGACCCCGTGGACCGCAGCACACCAGGCTTCCCTGTCCATCACCAACCTCTGGAGCTTGCTCAAACTCATCTCCATCACACTGGTGATGCCCTCCAACCATCTCATCTCAAGAGTATGAACAGTATGAAATAGTAGCAGTAGGGAAAGAGAAAAAGGTATGACCCACGCAGCAGATACTTCCTCGGCGGAGTCAGCACAAGTTGATACATATTAAATGCAGAGTTTGTGAGACAAAGGGAAGACAATTAGCATTTTTTGAGATGGAGGGCACCAGAAGATGGGCCTGCAGTTACCCAAGAGTAAGAGGGGGTCTGGGGCTTCCCATGGTAACTCAGGAGATGTGCGTTTGATCACTGGCTCAGGAAGATCCCCTGGAGGAGGAAACGGGAACCCACTCCAGTCTTCTTGTCTGGGAAATCCCGTGGGCAGAGAAGCTTGGAGGGCTACAGTCCACAGGGGGTCACAGAAGAGTCGGACATGACTTAGCCAGTAAACAAGAGAAGACTTGGGGGGATGTAATTTGTTTTTTCTTTCCCTCAGGGAATGGGGAGGTTAATTCATTCTGTTTGGGATGTGTCGGGTCGAAGCTGTGTGGTCGGGTTGAAGCTGTGTAACAATTTACAACACCAATTGCAACTTTGGGTCACAGTAAGAGCTGGTGGCGGTGGTGGAGGCTGGAGGTGGAGGGAGGTTGGGAATTATGTCTAAGAGGAAGTAGTTACAGCCAGGAGTGAATAGAAAATGAGAGCTGAGAAAGCTCAAGGGGAATATCTCCGCACTTAACAGATAGGAAGGAGGGTAGTAGGGGGCTTCCCAAGTGACTCAGCGGTAAAGAATCCACTTGCAATGCAAGAGACCCAGGTTCAGTCCCTGGGTCGGGAAGATCTCCTACAGAAGGGAATGGCTACCCACTCCGGTATTCTTGTCTGGAGAATCCCATGGACAGAGGAGCCTGGCGGGCTTTATTTTTTTGCAAAGAGTTGGACACGACTGAGCGACTGAGGCTATTACTTTCACCAAGACAGAAAGAAAGTGCAAGGGCACAGAGAAGATTCGAGATGAGCAATGCCAAGCTAAAGGGGCATCAGTCATAGGAGCTCCGAGTGCTCAATTCAGTAAGAGCCAGAGGGAAGGGACCAAGGGCTGGAGACATCAACCACATTGTGAACGTGGAGGGTGGAAGAGATTGTCGTGCAGAAGAGACGCAAGGTCTTCTGGAGGGCGGGCCAAAGGTGCGGGGGATTCATAGATGCTAAAGAGGGCGGGGCATGCGATCCAGGGGCTGCAACCACTTTGCTGTACAGCTGTGTGTGTGTGTCTTCATCACAGCAGGTCACAGCCGTCCGAGGAGGCACTGCCTGTATGTCCATCTCAAGGAGGGGACCTGGGTACAGGGTCACATGACCAGGAGCCGCAGACTTGTAAAAGCAGCTGTGCTACCCAGCCTTTGGTGCGAGACTTTGTTTTCTGCAACAGTGCCAGACGAGGGACGGATGGGGAGAGACAGAGAGGGGGAGGGAGGCTGCCCACGGAAGGATGCAGCCGTATGGAGTGAGAAAATGAAGGAAGGGCTTCTCAGTGCAGGAGACACGGGTTCCACCCCTGATCTGAGAAGATCCCACGACTAAGCCCGTGAAAGCTCAGTGAGGACTCTGCAACCCCATGGACTGTACAGCCCATGGAATTCTCCAGGCCAGAATACTGGAGTGGGTAGCCTTTCCCTTCTCCAGGGGAGCTTCCCGACCCAGGGATGGAACCCACACAGGCCGCAAGTAATGAGCCTGCACCCTGGAGACTAGGAATCTCACCTAGTGAGTTCATGCAACACAAATACTGAAGCCCGAGTGGACTTGAACCTCTGCTCGGCAACAACGGGAGGCCGCCACAACGAGAAGCCACCCACTGCAACTAGAGAGCAGCCCCCGCCCACCGCTGGCAAAGATCCGTCTAGCAAAGCTACGGTTTTTCCAGCAGTCATGTATGGATGTGAGAGTTGGACCATAAAGAAGGCTGAGCGCCAAAGAATTGATGCTTTTGAACTGTGGTGTTGGAGAAGACTCTTGAGAGTCCCTTGGACTGCAAGGAGATCCAACCAGTCCATCCTGAAGGAGATCAGCCCTGAGTGTTCATTGGAAGGACTGATGCTAAAGCTGAAACTCCAGTACTTTGGCCACCTCATGTGAAGAGCTGACTCATTGGGAAAGACTCTGATGCTGGGAGGGATTGGGGGCAGGAGGAGAAGGGGACGACCGAGGATGAGATGGCTGGATGGCATCATGGACTCAATGGACATGAGTCTGAGTGAACTCTGGGAGATGGTGATGAACATGGAGGCCTGGCGTGCTGCGATTCATGGGGTTGCAAGAGTCGAACACGACTGAGTGACTGAACTGAACTGAAGTGTCTTTTAATTTCATAGCTGTAGTCACTGTCGACAGTGATTTTGGAGCCCACAAAGTAAAGTCTGCCACTGTTTCCATTTTTTTCCGCATCTCTTCACCATGAAGTGATGGAACCGGATGCCATGATCTTAGTTTTCTGAATGCTGAGTTTTACGCCAGCTGCTTTCCATGAAACCCATCATGCACAACGCCATCAGGCACGGGACTGAAAATCATTTCCAGTCCCCACCGTCTCATCCTTTATTTGATCGTGGAGCGTCTGATACAGTGCCTCAGAGGCAATAAGAAGCAGCAAAGAACAGTTGTCTTTCTTCCAAGAGACATAGGCTGGCACAGATGTCGTATCTCAAGAAAGAAACCTGTTTGCTGCACCTGCTACAGCCCGAATCCATTTACAATCCTAACGTGATTGAAGTCTGCCTGGTTACACGACACTCAAGCCTCTCCTGAAGATGCTCAGCGCAGAGGGGCATCAGGGAGGGGCAGAGAACACACTGGAGCCTCTAGCTTTGCAGAAGAGTTGTTTCCTCACCCTGCATCCTGGGAGAAAAATGAGCCTTTTGTTAAAAAAAAAAAAATGATGCTTGCAATCCTGGAAGGGAGATTCTGAGTTTCTGAGTACTTTCTTTAGTTTTCTTCTCTGAAGTGCAGAAGTATAACTCCCTGGAATATGAGAAGCACTTGGGCATTTTATAGCAGGCTGTACAGAAGGGGGGTGTTTTATCCCTTCCAAGACAACAGGTTTGAGCATCACTTGTCTATAACGTGACAAACTGACCGACTTGCTTTAAGGACAAAACCTTGTACGTTTCTGCTTATCATCCTCTCACTCGACTGGACCACTGAGGTCATCAAGCGGGTGAGACACACAGGCAGCTGCTGTGTGTGTGCATATGTGTGTGTGCGTGTGTGTGCGTGCATGTCTTTAGTCACATCCGACTCTTTGCAGCTCCATGGACTGTAGCCCACCAGGCCCCTCCATCCCTGGGATTCTCCAGGCAAGAATACTGGAGTGGGTTGCCATTTCCTCCTCCAGGGGATCTTCCTGCCTCATGGATCAAACCTGCGTCTCTTACATCTCTTGCATGGGCAGGAGGATTCTTTACTACTGCACCGCCTGGGAAGCCCACGGAGGCAGCTGCTTATAGCCATGATGCTATAATTCTCAGAAGCACGTTAGCGCCTTTCTTCAAACCTTCCAAGGCTCCTGTCACCTTAAAAAAATGCAGAGCATGAGAGGTGCGAGTTAAGTTTTCTTTGGGGCAAAATGAGGGCTGCAGCCCGTCAGATAACTCTGCGAGACTGCTCCGTGGAGACAGGGGGAAGGGCAGGACAGATGCGATTTTGGTGGAGGGGGCACACACGCCAGTCAAACACATAATTTTCTGTAGAAAAAGTTTTGCTGGTCATGAGGAGCAGTCATCAGTCACCACGAAGGACTTGAGCGCTTTTCTAGATACAAGGAGATGCAAGAATTTGGCTCATCAAGTCAGCTCCTGAAAATATCTAGCTCTCTGAAGACCTGTCCTGCTGGTCTTTCCCAGAGCACAGGTGCCTCCTGTGTGCGGTCCACCCTGAGCTCCTTTCGGGGCGTGTTGAAGGTCAGCAGCTGCAGCTGCACGTGTTGTAAAGCTTGTAGAGGTCCATGGCAAGTGCCTATGGCGAGCGCCAGTGTGCAGTGGACACGAGCTTCCTCAACCACAGCACTGAATTTCAGCCCTCGTAATTAACACACACAAAAGCATCCTCAAACACAGACAGACACACATATGCACGTGAATGCATGAATTCAGACACACACACGTGCACACACAGGTATACACACACACACACACACACATACAGGTATACACACATGCACACACACAGGTACACACACACACATGAGCCCACAGTCATGAAACATTAAAGGACTTCCAATGGCTAGAAATAATAGAATACTTCACCCTCCCTTCCCTGACGCTCTTTCAGTGTTAAGCCTACCATTTTGTCACTGTGTCCTTCTCCTGCTGAAAACAACCGCCCTCAAATGAAATACTTTTCCCCTCATCTGTAAATAGACACGATAATTACTCTTCCACGGATATCATATGAGACTGAAATGACAATGGAAACGAGTTGGTGACAAGTTGGAAGGCAGGTCATCAGGGAGGGTAGCGGAGGCTGCTGATGGCACCAATATCTATTCTGTACTCCATTCATAATTACAGACTTAATACCTGAGCACAGAGCTACTCTACTAAAGACTACACTTCCCAAAATCCTTCCGATAGACTACATTTCCCAGAATCCATCCTAAAGACTACATTTCCCAGAATCCTTGCTAAAGACTACATTTCCCAGAATCCTTGGTGGCTTAGTTTGCTCATGTGACTGTGTCCCAGCCAATTAGAAATGAAAGGGAAACATACAAATTGCAAACTACACTTCCCAAAATCCTTCTGATAGACTACATTTCCCAGAATCCATCCTAAAGACTACATTTCCCAGAATCCTTGCTAAAGACTACATTTCCCAGAATCCTTGGTGGCTTAGTTTGCTCATGTGACTGTGTCCCAGCCAATTAGAAATGAAAGGGAAACATACAAATTGCAAAACAAGCTCTTGAGTCATGGAAAACAGCATTGAAGGATGATTTAAAAAAAAAAAAAGGGAACTTCCCTGGTGATCGGCTGAGTCCTTGCTCTGAATTTAGGGGCTTGGGTTTGATCCTTGGTCAGGGAAAACTCGGAGAAGGCAATGGTACCCCACTCCAGTACTCTTGCCTGGAAAATCTCATGGACGGAGGAGCCTGGTGGGCTGCAGTCCATGGGGTCACGAGCCGGACACGACTGAACAATTTCACTTTCACTTTTCACTTTCATGCATTGGAGAAGGAAATGGCAACTTACTCCAGTGTTCTTGCCTGGAGAATCCCAGGGTCAGGGGAGCCTGGTGGGCTGCCGTTTATGGTGTCGCATAGAGATGGACACGACTGAAGTGACTTAGCAGCAGTAGCAGGGAAAACTAGATCCCACATGCTGGAATTAAATTATAAACACAAACAAACAAACAAAACTGGATGGAAGCAGTTTGAACCCCTGAAAAAATCTTAACAGAAAGCCACCCCCAAACCAGTAACATTCAATAATGTGTAAGTCACATTTAATTTCCGTCTCTGTTACTAAAGAAATCAGTCCTGAATATTCATCAGAAGGACTGATGCTGCAGCTGAAAGTCCAGTCCTTTGGCCACCTGATGGGAAGAACTGACTCATTGGAAAAGACCCTGATGCTGGGAAAGATTGAAGGCGGGAGGAGAAGGGGATGACAGAGAATGAGATGGTTGGATGGCATCACTGACTCGATGGACATGAGTTTGGGTCAACTCTAGGAGTCGGTGATGGAGAGGGAGCCCTGGCGTGCTGCAGTCTATGGGGTCCCAAAGAGTCGGACACGACTGAGCAACTGAACTGAACAGGTGCGTCAGGTGTAACTATCAAAGGTAATAACCCGCAAAACATTAGCGAAATAACAGAATTCATTTCGGGCTGGTCAACACAAAGATCACCAGCCATAGGCAACAGTTTCTGCAAAAAGCCTCTAGTCAGTAATGAGTGGAGTCAGGGCAGGTGACACTGAGTTAGAAATGTGACGAAACCGCACCAGCGACCTGGTTCCACCAACCACAGACACTCGTCAGGTTCAGGGAACACTCAGGCACACCTAACTTCCAAGCAGGATGTGGATATGCTGGGCATAGCAAATGGGTCTGGTTTCAGGACTCAGCCCCTCTCTCAGATTGACAGATAGCAAGAAATAGGTAACAACACTTTCTTTGCAGGACTTAAGTATATCCACTGGCCAAGATGGTAAAGAATCTACCTGCAGGGTGGGAGACATGGGTTTTGATCCCTGGGTTGGGAAGATCCCTTGGAGAAGGAAATAGCAACCTGCTCTGGTATTTTGGCTTGGAAAATCCCAAGGACAGAGGAGCCTGGTGGGGTACAGTCCATGGAGTCGCAAAGAGGTGGAAAACAATTGAGCAATTAACACTACATGGATTCTTCTTGGCTGCCCTGCCCCTTGCTGTGTAGCCTCCAAGCCATATTCTGTGGCCATCTGAGATGTTTCCAGAAAAGATATCTTTTAATATGGACATTGTATGTATTATTGTGAACTAAGCATCCTCCTTGCTCCTGACATTGATTTCTGAAATACAGATGTTCTGAATTTGCAATCACCGTGGAGCAGGTGGCAACTCTTTTCTCTCAAAACTTTTCCGGCTAAAATACGTACCATCAAACTTTTGTTCAAACAGCTTATTGGAATGTGACATGGCCCCCAGAGGCCAGTAACGCAATTGTTGATGCGAACTGAAATGGAGTCTCTGAAATAAGATGACAAAAACTCAGTCGTGCAGTAATTGGCCAGATCACCCAGAATGTTCTGGTTGTTTCTAAAAAAAAAAAAAAAAAACCTCCCTTGTACTCTCAATAAAATAAGAATTCAGGAACTCTCTGGTGGTCCTGTGCTTTCCAAGTGGTAAAGAATTCACGTGATAATGCAGGGGACCAAGGAGATATCTGTTTGATCCCTGGGTCAGGAAGATCCCCTGGAGGAGGGCATAGCAACCCACTCCAGGATTCTTGCCTGGAGAATCCCATGGGCAGAGGAGCCTGGTAGGCTATGGTCCATGGGGTCGCACAGAGTCGGATATGACTGAGCATCTGAACGCACAGCAGTGGTCAGAACGCTGTGATTTCACTGCCGAGGGTGTAGGTTCGATTCCTGGGTGGGGAACTAAGATCCCGCAAGCCACACAGCACAGTCAAAAATAAATAAAAAGACACAGGTGATAGCAACTTTATTTTGAAAATGAGAACACAACGTAAAAAGTTCTGTAGTGACCTCGCAGACACCCTGACAATCTGTAGATTACAATCCAGAAGTAGTTCTGCACTGTATGTGCAAAATGTCTACAACTGTCCCGGATCCCACGGTAGGAAGCATATTTTCTTCTCCATCGTCTTCTACATCTCATCAACCACTAAGTGCTATCCACTTCATCTCCTAAAGAACTCTTGAATCTGTCTAGTTTCCACATTCTCCAGGACTACACTGAAGACTCTGCTCTCTCCATTTCACTAAGAATGATCTACTAAGTGAGACCATCCCTGTCCTTTGATTTAATGAAATTAAGACTCTTGCTCCTTGGAAGAAAAGCTATGACCAACCTAGACAGCATATTAAAAAGCAGAGATATTACTTTGCCAACAAAGGTCCATCTAGTCAAGGCTATGGTTTTTCCAGTAATCATGGATGGATGGGAGAGTTAGACCATAACGAAAGCTGAGTGCCGAAGAACTGATGCTTTTGAACTGTGGTGTTGGAGAAGACTCTTGAGAGTCCCTTGTACTACAAGGAGATCCAACTAGCCCATCTCAAAGGAAAACAGTCCTGAATATTCATTGGAAGGACTAATGCTGAAGTTGAAACTCCAACACTTTGGCCATCTGATGGGAAGAACTGACTCAATGGAAAATCCCCTGATGCTGGGAAAGATTGAGGGCAGGAGGAGAAGGGATGACAGAGGACTGGATGGTTGGATGGCATCACCGACTTGATGGACATGGGTTTTGAGTAAGCTCCGGGAGTTGGTGATGGACAGGCAGGCCTGGCGTGCTGCAGTCCATGGGGTCGCAGAGTCAGACACAACTGAGCAACTGAACTGAACTGAAGTGATGGCTTCCCGTGATTTTAGACTACAGGACACCCTTTCAGTAAGACTGCCCACACAGTGGTCCCTGCCTTGTCATCCACCTCCACCCCTATGTCCCCCTTCTTTTTTCAACTATTCTCATGAACTTGACATGCTCTGTGATGGTGAATTTTATAAATCAGTTTGCCTGGGCCCTGAGGTACCCAGATACTTAGCTAAACACTGTTTTCAGGGGGTGTCAGTGAGGGGTTTTCTGCATGAGGTCTATATTTGATTCCCTTCTGAGTAAAGCAGATTGCTCTCCCAGTCTGGGTGGGTCTCATCCAATCAGCTGAAGAACGGAACAGAACAAAAAGCAGAGAAGAAGCTGACCTGCAACGCGTGGTGTAAAGACAGAGGAGCCCATGAGGAGAGTAAGGGCATCAGCTCTGCAAACAACCACTGAGCTGGGAGATGAGCTCAAAGCCCAGGTGGGAATGGTCAGTCCCAGACGGCACACTGGTTCCCCGCTGTGAGATGTACAGCAGAGAACCCAGCTGGGCTGTGCTGGACTCTGGCTTGCAGACCTGGGACTCAACACACAGGTTTTGGTGTCGGCTGCTAAGCTGGTGGTGATTCATTGCCCGGCCCCAGAAATTTATCCAGGGAACAAGTAGAGTTCCTTGCCACCTGCTGCAGCAACGAAATGTGACCAGAAATGGCAGCTACAGGCAAAGATGCGAAGAATATCATGTGTTTCCTCATCCTTCTGGGTTCTTCTGCCCTCTGCCCTGCTAGCCGGGGTCCTGTTGCATGGCATGGAGCAGAACCATGTTGGATGACCCACAGACCAATGAACAGGAGAACAAGTGAGTATTCAAATGAGTATTCTTATGCGTTTGCATACGACTGGCTTGTTACATGGCATTATCGTAGACATAGCTGACTAATACACGGTCACTGTCGAGACAACATCCGTGGGACTTGGGTCAGAGTTGACATATTTCTCTAAAGGTCTACTTCTGTGGCTCTCCAACACATGGGATTAAACAGAACTTGCATCAAAGAGCTGAGGACCAAAGCTTCCAACAAGCAGCTTCAAAACTGTCTGAAGAAACGGTTCAAACACGAAATTGATGAGAGTATGAATAGAAACCTGTTCAAGTAAAGGTCTGTCCTGAATCAGAGCCGCTGAATGACGCACACTCAAAGCATGTAGGTTATTGATGCAAATAAATCACATCATACACGCCTAAGAAATGTTGCTTTTCTACATCGCCAAAGTTATGAAGTTTGTTCGTTAACCATCTATATTAAGTTGAGTCCTGTGATATTTCAGGCAGTTGAAGAAGGGGGTAAAACCAAGCATTCAATTCTAGATGCTAGAATCAGCACGTTAGCTCAGACGGATTCTACTTACAAAATCTATATCTCCTTTAAAACAACAAGCCTTAGGAAAACTGTTTCATGTCTCCTTTCCCTCAAATGCAGAAACTGCTCAGACAAAAAAGGAATAATTAAACACTCGATTTGATTGATGGGTAGAAGAAACACATACTAATTTTTTGCTGGTTTTTAAGGCTTTAATTCTGTGACTAAAGTTTAATTATCATTCACAAACCCCCAAGTCTCTGATATTTTAGATAACTGAGAATTGAATGCATGTTATATAGCTTTTGGAATGACTTTAAATAGGCCAAGGCCTTATTCCTATTATTATCTTCAGATATGACTTTAGCTATTTTAAGCCCATTTTAAACAAAACAGAACAAAACAAAAACCACCATTTTTTTTTTTTTTTTGCTTTGTGGCTCCAGCATTTTTATTTCCAGAGCTAGCTAGGTTTGCATTTTGATATTTTACTGCTAAAAAGATAAGTTCTCAAATACACCAATGCATCATTTAGAGTCTAGAACCCAGGGTAAGTTTAGAAACTGCGATTATAGGCTATTCCATGAGATATTTATTTCAAAGTAACACAAAGAAAAATTTATTTTTAAAAATCATCCACTAAAGGAAGAAGTGGATACAAGTGAATATGGCACAGTCATTTCACTGAGATTTTGAGGTTAATGAAAAATTGCATATGCTGATACATAAATTCAGTTCACTACAATTCTAATGGGACAATTCATTATGTTCAATAAACAATTTATTTTTTAAAGATTTTTTTGATGTGAGCCATTTTTAACGTCTCTATCAATTTCTTACAGCATTTCCCCTGCTTTATGTTTTGGCCAAGAGGCATGTGGGATCTGAGTTCCCTGACCAGGGATCGAACCTGCAGCCTCCGGATTGGAAGGCGAAGTCCCAAACACTGGGCCATCAGGGAGGTCCCTAAGACAGCCATTTTTACACAGATAGTTTGAAACCACTCTAAAGGGTAAGTGAGCTGAAGGGGAACGTCTCAATAGTTTATTCACTTTCTGGATGCGTCAGATGACAAGAGGGTATGAAAAGGTGTCCTGCTTGGAAAAATAATGCTTTCACCTGACTCTTTAAGAATTTTTTCCCGATTGCTCTGCAAAAACCATTGCATCGCATGAAGGAGGCATAAAGAGGTTCTGACAAAGATTCATACAGGGGTGGGGAAGGGAAAAGACTCACAGATGGTAGTGAACACAACTGAAGGGGGCAAATTTTCATTCAAAGGGAACAGACGTAACCATGAGCAGTGGGCTGGGCTTCCCCAGCGGCTCAGCAGTAAAGAATTCATCTGCGATGCAGGAGACGTGGGTTTCGCCCTCTGGGTCGGGAACATCCCCTGGAGGAGAGCGTAGCAACCCACTCCAGTATTCTTGCCCGGGGAAATCCCACAGACAGAGGAGCCTAGCGGGCTACAGCCCATGGGGTCGCAAAAAGTCCTGCACGATTCAGCAAGTGAACAACAGCACGCGTTTAAGGTTCCTGCATGTCTTTCCTTGGTGTGACAGCTCCTTTCTTTTCAGCACTTTTTTGCACCAGTGTCCAGATGGACCACAGTTTATTTATCCACTGACCTACTGAAGGACACCTTGGTGGCTTCCAAGTTTGGGCAGTTAGGAATACTTCAGCTGTAAGCATCGGTGTGCCAGCCTCTGTGTGCATGTCAGTTTCCAGCTCCTTTGGGACCACTGTGTTTCTAATTGCCTGAACATCATGAGCAGAGGAGGAAGAAGGGACAGGGAGGTCTGGATTAAATGGTCCAGAGACCTGGGAAGGCATAAACTTCCCAGAGTCCAGAGATGCTGAAACATTCCGGTGAAGGTTTTAGACATCATTCTGTTCACGTGACATGCAAATTTTAGATGTCCATCCTAGAGGAGATCAGTCCTGAATATTCACTGGAAGGACTGATGCTGAAGCTGAAACTCCAATCCTTTGGCCACCCGATGGAAAGAGCCGACTCATTGGAAAAGACGTTGATGCTGGGAAAGATGGCAGGCAGGAGGAGAAGGGGACGACAGAGGATGAGATGGTTGGATGGCATCACCGACTCCATGGACGTGAGTCTGAGTAAACTCCAGGAGATGCTGAAGGACAGGGAGGCTTGGAGCACTGCAGTCCACGGGGTCCCAAAGAGTCGGACACGACTGAGCAACTGAACAACAAAGAGATGTGAAGGTGAATAAAAAGAGGTCCCTCCCCCAAGGAGCTCAGGGTCTGAAACATATCTCGGACCCACATATAAGAGAAGACACCAGAGCAGTGGTTATGAGTTAAAATAGGGAAACGCTACGTTTCCTAAAACGGAGGTGATCCTAACATCAACAGTGGCTCATGGATTTGCAGATAACAGTCAGTGGATGGAGAAGGGGGAATCCAGGATTCTTCTCCAGCATGAAGAGCAGCTGGACCATAGATGGTTTGCTCATTAAGGTGAGATAAAAACCAAAGGGACATCAAAAGCCCGCGGTGGCACTGACGGTTTGGTTCCTCAGTCGTGTCTGACTCTTGCAGCCCCGTGGACTGTAGCCCACCAGGCTCTTCTGTCCAGGGGACTCTCCAGGCAAGAATCCTGCAGTGGCTCTCACACGAATCACAGCAAGACCCTCTACAGCCCACCTCCCAGTGTAACGGAAATAAAAGCAAAAATAAACAAACGGGACCTCAGTTCAGTTCGGTTCAGTTCAGTCGCTCAGTCGTGTCCGACTCTTTGTGACCTCATGAATCGAAGCACGCCAGGCCTCCCTGTCCATCACCATCTCCCGGAGTTCACTCAGACTCACATTTATCAAGTCAGTGATGCCATCCAGCCATCTCATCCTCTGTCGTCCCCTTCTCCTTCTGCCCCCAGTCCCTCCAA